>JAHWXV010374464.1:0-20442 GCA_024586415.1 Phrixothrix hirtus | reverse complement strand
TATATATATATATATATATATATATATATATATATATATATTATAAGTAGAGAACAAAATTCTGTGTTTTAGGAACAATTCTTGACAATCTTACTACCAATATTGACGCTTGCTCCTATCTCAGGTTCCTGTATAAGTCTGCCTCTTATTATTCTCTGTTTCTATACAGATTTCAAAGTTGTATGAAAAATTATTAACCCCATATAAAACAAACATTTTGTAGCCCCACTTATGCAGTTTAGCAGGCATACAGGGTAGTGTGTCCAGGATACAAGAAGCATTGTTGAAGACATGTGTACCCTGACCTTTTATGAATGTAAATTTAAATATTTTTAATCTAATTAAAAAAATTGTTTTAATTTTTGCATGAAAATGTATCATAGTTATAGTCCTGTATGTGCTTTACCATGAACCATACTTATAAACAAATACTACTTTGTTTTTGTTTACAAAGTATCATTTACACACTTACTAATAATGTAATTTTTAGATTCAAGGCCATCAGCTGTTTTAATAAAAAGTAGTCTAACATTCCCTTAAAATAATCCAAATTTGCTTTTACTAACACTTGCTTATTAATTATAAGTTATTTATAGATTAATTATTATAAAATGTATTTGATAAAGATTGAAATTGATTTGATCCACAATAATTTATATGTAGATATTTTATACTGCATACAAGTTACATTAAATTTTATGAAAAAAATATATCATTTAGTTTTTTAATTATTTTCACAAAATTTAAATTATACACAACACAAGTGATAAATATTAATATATGAAGATATTTATCAAAAAAAATTTAATGCCGTGTTGAAGCGGTTTTGTAAAAGTGAAAGTTATTTAAAAAATATTTCGTACTCAGGAATACAAATGTATACATATTAAAAATTGTATCTAACTAAAAATCTCGTTTTTCTTTTAAAGAAATTATAAACTTGTGAAATTAAGAGATCACTAGAAATTTTAAGGAAGAAAATAAAACTTTATTTTAAACAGTAATTAACGTATCGGGAATTTATAATAATTGGCTGAGAAATATTCATCAATGGTGCTCTGAAATTGTATGCGTTCATTCGGCTTCAGTCAGTGGCTAAAGATGTGTAGCCAACCAGCCATTTCTTGTTGAATACAGTAGAACAAGTTGAAAAGCAGGGCAGACTGGAAACTTTAATTACAAATGTTTTGAAAACTATGCAATTAGACACATAGTTTATAAGAATTTTTTGTTGCACATATTAAGATGTGTCTGCTGTTAAAGTAATGCCCCTATATACTCGACACCCTGTATACTGCTTTGTATAATGTCTTGCTTTTGAAGCACACATCTGTTCATACATGAAAAGCCGTTTTTCTAAAGGAATGCTTCAAAATTTATTATTGATGATTAACTGTGGGACATAATTTATAAAGGTGATACCAGTCTGGATTATTTTGATCTAAATTATTATTGACGTTGAAATGTATGCATTTTGTGTTAAATTCAAATCTTTTTTCACTCATAACATTCTTTACTTGCAGATAGCCTAAAGAATTGGAGCAAAAGTTAGGCACATGAACCAAAGATATATAGCACAAATATCCAAGTGTTGATGTATATCTATGACAGTTAGTCCAGCAGGTTTATTTGAATTACTTGTTTTATACAAATTCAATTCAGAAACAATTTTTTCTATCAGGACATCATCAAAAAGATACTAGAAAACACAATACGGCATAGACAAATCTAAAGTGATACTAGGAAGTTTTATTATTTCCCTTAAAGGCCTTGGCAATCTCGTTGATAATTAGATTTCTTTTCTTCCACATTATGTTCTTATTTCACACAACAATTTACTTGTAAGTGACATCAGTATTGTTTTAAAGCAGGTCCTGTTCATTATTGATGATAATTCCACCCCCAAATTCCATGGGCAGGTCTTCAATGTTCAACTCATCAGAATTATCCAATAACATTTCATTTTCAGGACTTTCTTTAGATTCGCTCATGTTCAAATCGTCATTGGTATTCCAAAAATTAACTACAATTTCTGTCAATTCCTGTTCAGTCAATGCTTTTTTGTCATTCATGTATCATATATCAGATTTGATATAACTGTAATAAAAACAGTATTGTGTAGAAAATAATACATATAGGAGAAAAATAATAAAACATATAGATCTTTCTTACCTTCTGATCAGATGTAAGTTGGAGACCAAATAAAACTAATCAATAACTTATCAAACAGTTGGATAACATGATGTCAACAAACTAATGAAGTTTAGGCATGAATAAATGAGGAGTGACTTTTCAAAATGCAGTTTTTAACTGAAATATGTTGTAGAGTTATTCACAGATTTCTGTTACTTGAATTCCATGTGAGATAGATAAATTTTGTAAATTACATTGTGGTATATATGTGTCCTATTGGTCCTAATGACAAATATTTGAATTTTTTTTTGTTTCTAACATCACAGAAAAACTTGAAATGATAAAAAAAACTGCATTTTGAAATGGAAATCAAAAAACAAATGGGTTTTTAGTATAGTTAAGCTGGAATAAATTGAGTCTTGATACCGAAAAGTAATTTATTAACTTAAACTATGAACATAAGCAATTAAACTCGAAAAACAATATGAAAACTAAATACAAGGGAAAGTCAAAACTAGACATGCAGTCGGCCATCATCGTCTGTCCAATCGCAGGAATCTTGCTCTTCAGCTTCTTCTGTATTTGTTTGACCAGGATCATTGTATTCATTGTCAATTAATTTTCCATACCACTCAAGATGCGGTCTTCCAATTTACCTTCACATTGTTGTTGTTCAATTTTGAAAATGATTTATCCGGCAAGTTGTCGATATCCTTAAACTTTTTATTATTTAATGCCCTACCTAGAACTACTTGCATTGATATTTTTGGAAATGACTTTCCCTTCCTCAGCAAAGATTTTGCTTCGTTCAGGTCAGTTCTGTAATAAGACTCAACTCGTATAATGATTCTTCTGTCCTTGAATTTTTGTAGGTATTCTTTTAGCATCTCTTATATTTTCAACTTTTTTGAAGCAATCCGTTAATGACTTCAAATTGTATAATTTCCAATCCTCTCCTAAACACCTGACATCTACTTCACGAAAAAATTTCCAGTAATCTTCTTTAATATTTCCATACACCTCTTACATATTTTCTCTATCCTTCTAAACACCCTATCCGCTGGCAAGAAAGAATGTCCTTATACAGAGTAAACAAGAAGTACAGTAAGATCAATGGGTGCCATATGTAACCAAAACATGAATATACTTATAACCATTGAGTTTTTGTTCTGGCTGGAACAACCATCACAAAATAGCTTTAATAAAGTACAATCTTGGGGTAAATTTAACTTTGTTGAAAAGTTATACAAGGCTCAACCAATCCCAGTCGCACTTCTTCCTGCCTGAATTTGGACCCATGAATAGAATACAAGATCTGAGGATTGTACAATATCAGTTATGCAGAAATTATACAGTGCAAGCTGTGAAAAGTAAAAGGCCTCTTGTATAGGTACCTTTGTTAGTACTTGTACTTGCTGCAAATCAAAACAAAAAGATGGAATGATTCAGGTTTTTCATTCATTAACGGGTTAAATTGGTTTTGCCGAAGTTTTGTGCAATTTTAGTTTCATGCTAACATAAACTGTGTTGTCCTTGCTGCCGTTTTCAATTGATTTTTAAGTTGATAACAGTAACTAGATACATCTGCGGCAAGCATCCCAAATCCTATGTTGCATTTTGTACAAAAAATTTTATTAAAAAAGGTTTTCTTGTTGAATTGCACATATTGTACAATCTCATAACATTAAGTTCTGAGGGCAAGTAGAATCCTTTAGATTTTTGTCTGTTATAATGGGATTCGGTAGCCTTGAGATTTCCAATGAATTCAATTACCGATTTCTCTTTATCTGCCCCTGTTTTCTCTAATTCCATCACCACTTTGAACCTGCTTTGAAATAGTTAATAGCCATTGCTGTGAAAGGTTAAGAGCAGTGCTAAAAAATTTCTGATAAACAGGCTGCAGATTTTGTTATTATCACTAAATATGTATTTTACATGAATAGTCTGCACCTTTTTATAACGGATCTCTTTTTAGGATAAGTAATTTTCAACAAATGAGCAATTTGATTATTATGTACAATGTGATTTGGCCCTCTGAATGGTTTTTCTCGCGCTTTAATTATTGCTTCTTGGGGTATTGCATTACATTTTAACCTGCTTCCATTGTGGGTACATGATCTTGTAAATCCCTCCAAATTAGGAAAGTGATTAGAGTGTCTGAAAATGATATAAATTTCAAGTTCCTATACATGATCTAAAAGTGATAATTAACAATTGTTTACCTCAATTCTTTAACGTGTTACTTAGCCTATATTGTTTTTTCTCTTTTTCTGGCACCTTCTGAGCCAGTTTTCACTAAAATACCACCCTGGTTAATTGCAAAATACTCTTATTTTTACCAACAATAACTAAATCACCATAGATTACGTGAAATTCATTGAGCAGTAAGATTACGTTTTGAAATGGATCAAACTTGACAAAATACTACGTTTTGAAATGAATAAGTGAGCAAAAACTGTGTTCTAAAACAGAACCCAACGTTGATATCACATTTTATACCAGAAATTCTGCGTTTTGAAACGGTCGTAATACTTCATTCAATTCAGAATAGTTAAATATACTGTTGTGTTATAAATATGACAGTTTGTCAAAACTGATGTGAATCGGGTTATATTGTCAAAAATGACATAAAGAGGTTATAATTGTCATTATGAAATGTATGAACATTTTCCTATGTTAGGTATATAATATTAAAAATCAAGCTAGTGATAACTATGTATAATAAAAGATTAGATAAATAAAAAATGTTGAATGATGTCAAAATAAAATTATTTGAAAAACTAAAAGCAATCTCATTACAAAATAAAGTAATTTAAATAAAATAAAAAACAAATTAAAAATACTACAACAATACCAAACACCATCTAGAAGTGAAAAATCAAACTTGGGTCGAAAACTGCATTGTGAAGCGTCACTCCTCAAATATTGTCTTGTATGTTAGGATGTATCAAATCTGCTTTGGGGTGCAGTAATGGATTTAGTGTGCTTTAATTTAAATAAACGTGGTTAAGAATGTGTTGTAGCAGATTTGCTACACTGCGCAATATAGGGTTGATGGGTACTGCAGTTGGCAGTTAGGAATATCAAGCAAAATTGAGTGATTTGTTAAGGTTTTTGTTAACAGCTCTGCCACTTTGCAATAGTTTTATTGTGTTTACAAAGATAATACAGGGTAAGTATTAATATTAAATCTTGCAGAAAAATATACAGTGTCTAAACCGGAATCCCAAGGGACCATAAAATTTTTTTGTTTTACACAGGCTTCCGTTTTAAACAGATTTACATTTTCTTAAGTACATACTGCTACGGGTTGCTTCTGATATTTTGAATTGGTTTTAATTTTTATTTTACTGCCCTGCGTTGCTGGGAAACTTATTAATGCTATGTCTTTTATTTAAAATTTTAACTTGCCTATCCTCATTTATCAGAAGCAACAGATAATTAAATATATTATTTTTTTTAACAATACATGTAGCAAACCAAAGGAAAAAACTGAAATTCAATTATATCTAATAAGTGGTCATTGCTATGTCAATCTAAAATACAATTTACAAATTTTATTAACTTTTCCGGCTCTACGGCCCTCACTCAAAATCAAACTAAATAATTCTGAAATAAACTTTAAATGTAAACACTTCTCTAATGTAATTAAATTTATAATGCTCTAACCTGCAGCTCACTGGTGGTCCTTAAGGATTATTGTTATTACTGAAAGAAAACTTAATTCTATACGAATACTAAATAAATAAAATTCAAAGTCTGAAACAAACAAGTAAATTTATTTATTTTAAACTGGAAATTAAATGGCTTTTTGCATAAATAAATTTCAATTAACTAATTTAAAGTCAAATTTATAAAAAAAATTTCAAAATAATTTTAATAATGTTCCAAATTAATATTCAGATCAAAGCACAACTAAAATTCAATCAAGTAGAATGAAATTTTGATTTTGAATATCTAAATATTGAGTGACAAATTTCGTTTAACAGTGACATTTGTACAATAAAATAGTAGCCTTAAGACGAATTTGTTCTAGTTAAGGTAAATTAAATTTTCCGTCCGGACATGTTTCTATTTGTTAAAAATTATGTATTTGTCCGGAACTTGCAACACAAATGGAAATTTTTATAGTTTTAAATGGAACAATAACACAAACACAAAAATAAATAAACACAATTAACAAAAATTTTAGTCTCCAATCAAATAAGTTTTACTGATTTTAGGCTGGCCAGTTACCTTATATACAGCACAGCTTCTTTATTCTTTTCCTATCTATTTTTTGCCAGTTTTTCCTCGGCGCGGTTGCTTATGCTTCCTTCTGTATGACTTCTCTTTTCACCAGTTCCAGACAATCTTCGGGCTTCACCCTATGTCGTGGACTTCTTATATTTTCTTTTAAATCACTTGCGGTGTCTTCTATTGATCATTCGCTGTAACCACTATTTTTTAATTGCCGTTAATTCACTTATTCTCACTTTTTTCCTAGGAGATTGCTTTTTCTTTACTTATTTATTTCTCTCCAGTTTCCATGCCGGAACTGAAATTTTTCTTTTAATTTGTTGTGATTCGATGGAGATCCACCAATGTCCTTCAGGATACTGTTACCAAGTGTGATTTATATTTTACTTTTATATAAGGCAACTATTTTAAATTTTGATTGCTATTCTTAATGGAATCTTGATTTTAAAAAAATTTTTAAATGATTATACTTAACCTAAATAAATTTAGAATATTGTCTTGTAATTTTAATTAATTTTAAACAATGTTAAATGACTAAATTTTGTATGTTCTCCCTACAGTAGAATAATCTTTCTTGCCTAATTTCATTATTTTGATTGTTTAATTTTGAAACCTTAATTGCATTTGAGACTGCCTAAAGTGAACTCATCCCTTTATTGCAATTCTGACCTATCGCAATACATATAAGGGACTCACAGTGACGCTAAATAAATTTTTTGGTTTGCGTAAGGCATTTATTAATTAGCTTTTATCATATCATATTTTAAATGTTTTATTTCATGTATACATACATGAACATTTTTTAAAGTTTTGCAATTCACATTTGTGGAATCATACACCATTTTAAACCTTCAGTTTCGTGGTCTTTTATTAGGTTAATTTTTTCTTTAAGTGTAGGAGTGTTATATATGCGATTCATTTTTATTTAAAAAAAAACACAAAATCTAGTTAAAAATAACATTTTTTTTCGTGACACCGCAAGAGTACTTGTAACCACGTCAATAAATTTCACCATATATGCATGTACTTAGGATTGAAAGTACATGTGAGTTGTTTGAAGAACTGTTAATTCTGCGTTTTAGCAGAATAGTATGAATAAGACCCTTTTGAAGTTGGTTAGTAACATTAAATTTAATACATAAATATAATTTTAATTCCTTCTAAGAAATACATACAAATTTATGCATGTTAAGAGCATAGATATTATTGACATAATGTATGCATACATATGCACTAAAATAACACAATTTTCTGTAATCTTCAGGTTAAATTTATGCCATCGGACCTATATTTCCTTTCCATATTTGCGTTAAGCAGTTTCCGGCTTATTCTATGTATTTTCCCTATAATTTTCACGGAACCGTACATATTTTCCGGAATAAGAAGGATTTTGCTTGGACAGATTTCACCGTAATTTCTTTATTTCCGGCAATATTAATTGATTTACCAAACATTAGATGTTTATTATTTATGTCAGCTACTGGGACCACAATTTATAATAAACTTAATGCCTGACTGGTTTTTAGCTATTGATACAAATATTTTAGTAGGTAGTAGCCTAGTGGCTGGAGTAAACAGTTTAGTTAAAAGTTAATTTAGTCATTTATTTATTACAATTCATCAGAGAAATGAAAAGAAACACCATTCTTGATTATCCCAAGGAAGCTATGCAACAAGCGTTGGCTGCTGTACAAAATAGTATGCCTGTTGCAACAGCGAATCATAGTTATAATGTTCTTAGGATCAAGTTTTATTCTAAAAGTATAGAAAAGTACCCCACATTCCTTGTTAAATGGATAATTCTTATGAACAAGTCAAGCATTCCCATTAATAAGGAGCAACTATTGGATAGTGTCCAATTGATTATAGGAAAATCACAAAGAGAGACGCCTTTATAAATAATCAGCTAGGCATCACTGGTACAGGCAATTTTAAAATGATATTCAGATATGAGTCAGTAGATAACTCAAAATTGAACTAGTAGTCAGGCCAATGTCACTGAAGAAAATATTAGACTATGGTTTAAAAGATCTACCCATTGTTTTGTTCGCTAATGGGAACTTTTCTCAATTAACACTTCCCTTAGGTGAATTTTGCAAGAAGAAAGGCATAATTTTAATTGCACTTTATCCAAATTTTATGTACATCTTGTAACCAATAGATGTTGCCATTTTCCATT
This sequence comes from Phrixothrix hirtus, assembly GCA_024586415.1. Lineage (NCBI taxonomy): Eukaryota > Metazoa > Arthropoda > Insecta > Coleoptera > Phengodidae > Phrixothrix > Phrixothrix hirtus. The sequence goes on along the minus strand of JAHWXV010374464.1, from coordinate 11,891 downwards.
TATTGAAAAATTGTTGAAAAAGGAAGTTTTTAAATGGAGAACAGTAAATGGGTCACAAAAATTAAAAAAGAACGCTTCTTACACTTACTAAAGAAAGTTTTAGAGAAAACAATTAAGCGGATATTCTTACCAATGGTTCCTGTTTGACTCCATGCATTATTTACAAAAAATACATATAAAACAACACAACCTTCTAGTGGTATTTTAGATTCAAGTCAAACATCTAAATCTGAAAATGAAGCGAAAACATCTATATGAAAGTTACAAGAATTAATTTGAGAAGAAAAATTGCAATTATTTAATCCCTTAAGTGGCTAGAAACAAATTTGATAACATAGTTCTAGATGTCTCGTAATTCTTCTGCTTTGAATATATTCATCACCTCCATCAACTTACGTCTATAAGCGTAAATATTTGACAGTGCCATTAAATAATTCTGCTTTGTAGAGACAGATTCGTCATTGAACATGAAATTTGATTTATACATGTTAGGGCATCAGCATACTTTCCGATTGCAGTAAGGCAACATTTAAATCAAAATTTTAACAGCAACTGGATAAAATGTGGTCCTGTTGCATAGCAAGCTAGATCTCCTAAAGCTAGTTATTTGAGAAATCTAATTTATCAAGTACCAATCTTGAACAGTTACAGCATTATAAGAAATTTTGCGAAGAGTAAGATATTGCACAAAGTGCAATGAAATGGGAGGAGGGGAGCATTTTGAGCACCCACTTTAATTTCTTTGTAACAAATATTTCATTTCTTGTATGTTTTCGAATAAAATGCAATAATAAACAAATAAAAATAAAATTGCCCATATCTCAAAAACAGTTTATTTCCAGGCCCATGTTCATTCAGACTTTTTCACATATTTTTGGATGTACTTAACATTTTAAAAATATTTTACATTTTGTTTCAACACCTTATACAGGGTGTCCCAAAAATAACCAGCATCGTGAAAACTGTGGATAGTTTATGACCTGTAGAACAAAATTTTCTTATACATTTTTTCAAAAATGTATAGTTTTTGAAATATTAACAATTATAGTAATAAATCCAATTCTGGCACATGCACCGTGCCAAATAGTAATATCATAGCCCTTAATGTGTATTACTCATGGTATACTTGAAGTATGGGACGTATGTTTGTTTTTAAAAATATTTATTCTAGAAGTTAAAGTTACAAGGATTTTACATTACTTTACCTAAGCTCTAGTCTGGGTATCTAACAGGTAAACTAAAAATTTATGAATAATTAAATAAATGGAAAATGTATTTTCCAGTTGTTCTTTTTTTTACAATAATAATTTTTAGAAAATAACTGGATATTTTGTTTTAGACTATCTCCTTTGAACACATAATTTTTTTTAAAAGAAAATTAATTGTATTAATTTCATGTCTGACATTTAAGATTAAACAGTTTAGAATCTTGTATTTTTAACAACTAATTTTGGTAGCAAATGGCATGAAACAATCAGTATTTTTAAAAATTGCATGTTAAAGTGTAACGACCTACTTAAAATTGTTTTAAGTTATTTCAAAGAAGTAAACAAGGCCAAAGAATTTTTATAGGTCAAACTACTACAAACACAAGCTAAACAAATATTACTGTTTTTGTAAGAAGTATAGTTCAGTTCATAATTCTGTTTATTTTGTAGACAGGATTTTATTTAAGGCAAATTGTCATTTAAATTTTTCAAAAAAATAAATATTTTTAAAGTAATCATAAACTATTCACAGTTTTCATGATAGTTATTTTTGGGACACCCTGTTATATTGGCTATTCTCATTAGTCTTAAAAGAATTCCAGCAGCGAATTTGTTAAACACATTGTTAACTTCATCCTACTACAGTCAACAATTTAAAAAAAAAGTAAATCAATATTTATACTTTCTGTAATTTTAGATAAGAAAGATGTTGGGGTTATTGCACCAATATCAGTTGTTAATTCAGCCCCTGAGGTTTTCAAACCTTACGATGGTTTATCAAATGAAGCTGTAAGTATTAAAAATTGGTTTCCATGTTTATTTTTGGTAATATATTTTTTATAGTTCAAGGAATTGGTAGGCAGTAATAAGAAAGCAGATAAAGACATTAAAGTAGTCGATATCCATGAAGACACAGTTCGACCAGAAAAGCAGGATTGGATCAAAACAATCACCGATCCAAGTTTTGAACCAGAATATGCCAATAAGAATTTGCAAACTTCTTTCAAGGGAAAAAATCATATAACATCTTTGGCTACTAAAGCTGTTGATAACAATAGGAAACTTCAAGCAATGTGGTCAGAAAACAGATTCAACAGAATGCAAACTAGGGCCAAGTATGGTTTTTAAAGATTTTTAATTATGCTATTTTTATTTTAAATTATTTTAATTTTAATTATTTTATAATATAATTTTATATTTTCTTTGTGAGTTATAAGTTATTATTATTAATAAAATTATTTTTATTTTAGTTACATCATTTTTAGTTTATAATTATTTTAACTGTTAAACATTGTTAACTGAATTATTTTTATTACTTGTTCAATTTTTATAGACTATTTTTTAAATTTCTTCTTGTTACATTTAGGAAAATCTATTTTTTCATTAATCATGCATCCCAGTGGTCCTTGGAAAATTTTCATTTGAATTAATGGGGACCATTTTGAGATATGCTTTTATGTTGAATATTTTTTCGATACTTATCAAACTTAGAGACATCATATAATCCACAAAAAATGTAAATTATAGTAAACTTGTGGTAAAAGTTTAAATCTTAGTAACTGTATGTAATAAAATCAAATACCAATATGATAATATTTAAAACACTAGATAATATTGGATAGTAATATGTCTGTTATTTGTAAAAATACTCCCAGTTTAAAAATGGTAAGTAAAAATAGATACATATATAAGGTCACTAGATAAGTTTTACAACATAACATTATTTACTTATGTTCAAAATAATCAACATACAATTTTTTTGTACAAACCAATTATTAAAAATGTTTTGTCCTCTTCCCTTAGTTAAACTGCATTTGGTTGGTCCTATGCTGCTAAAAATTCTTTATTGCTATGACACTTTCATCCTTTTAATATATTATTTACTATCATAGAATGACACTATAGGGAGGTCCTTCAGCAATTTAAAATGGAGTTTGTCAAAAAGTTTTTGTGGAGAAAGTGTCAGATGTTCATTTGGGAATGTACAGTTTTTTTGATTTCTTCAACCACCCAAGTCAGACAAGAAGTTATAGAATGCTGATTTTTGAGAACAATTCCTATTAACCCTTTGAGTGACAACATGGTTTTTAGAGAATTGGCTAAAAGTGCCATGCTGCTAGAGGAACATAGAAATTTAAAAATATATTTCATTTTTTGAAGCATTTTGTTTACAAAAAGTATTTCAAAAACAATTAATGTTATAATTTCAATAAATATTATAATTTCAACATAAGTGAAAAATAAAATATAATCCTTTTACACACAGTCCATATCTTATGAACATTTATGTTGCCCAATACATAATCCTTAACGCCCCTTTTTGCACTTGGAACAAATAAGGTTTGATCTCTTTACTGGTCCCCCATCTTTATTACTACAAACAATACATCTTCTCAAATTGTGACCTGGTAATTTCTCTAAACCTAAACCGATACCTTTGGAAACAATCTTTTCTGCCAACCAATCTTGTTCTATACTCTCTATTATTGACGATGTGAACTTGAGACATGACATTCTTCTACCATTGGTATTTTCTTTGTAGATGATATAAGCATTTAGCACCATCCTTCCCAAAATGTAAAATACAACTTTCTTCTAGTATTTCACTGTTCTCCTTTCATCAAGATATGTATACATCATATCAGACCCATCAACTCCACCCATGAAATTGTTATCTATGACTATTGAAAGCTTCTTTTTTTGAATTTCTTGCCCTCTACACTTTTTTGTAAATATTTTAGTCTCAACAATAGCCTTAGTCGATATAAGTAACACTGGATATTTTTTTGATTTCTTCTCTCGATATCCACACAAAAGAACTTCTAAGTTTCTGAAATATTTAGCTTGTCCAACATTAATCGATTTCATAGTGTTTGGAAGACCCTTTCTATTTCTTCTTATTGTGTTTGTTAAATAGGTAGCATAGTTCTACAAATATTTTGCTAAACTTGTGCTGGTAAAGAAATTATCTATAAATATATGAAAACCCTTATTCAGGTAGTTATCCATATTTAGCAGTTTTGTCACCACTACATGACCAAGGCCATACTTTTTTATTTCTGCTTTATCAATATTTGATTTAGCTCCACGATAACAGAAAAAACCTAAACAGTAATTTACTACTGAATCACAACATCCAAAATTTTATTCTCCATTTATGGTGCTTTTTATTAGGTAAATATTGGGTTAGTTCTGTATGACATTTGGTTCATCAACACTAAGTTCCTGATGGGATGTATAATGGTACCGGAATTTCAAATTTGCATGCTCAACCAATGGCTGAAATTTTGCACATGGATCATAATTTTTATGACCTGGCGAAAACAAATTTTTGTTGTCAACCAAATGAAAAAACTTTAGCATAAGCTGAAAACATCTTTCCGAACCATGGAATATGTTTTGAATTTTTAGCCCAGTATAAAAATATATTTGGTCTTCGAGTTATACCCATTTCCAATAATACAGCAACAAATGCCTTCATTTCCATAACTGTTATGTGTTTCCATTTTTTGGCCATTGCTTGAGGTGATATTATTTGATGTGATTCAAGAAATCCGTCGCATATCTATTGGTTTCATTTACACTAAACAACCATAGGTCGTATATAAAAAATAAATTGAAATACTCAATTGGTTTTAAGTTTGAAGGTCGTGCATATTTTGGTCCAGACTTTTCATGAAAAACAAGAAAGCTGTGTTGCAGTGTCTTTACCTCTATTTCTGAATAACTAGGAATGTCGCCGTCACCAATTTCACTATCACTCGATTCATTATTTTCCGAACTGTCACTAATTATACACGGTCTTTTTCGCCGTGGGTTTATAACAGCGCTGTTGTCGCTTTCAGTTTCTGAAACTTCCATATTTTCTTTTTCATGATCTGATTCAATGTAGTCATCGTCATCCGCAATGCTTTCTACATATTCAAGTAATTCATCATCATTGTAAAAGTCTCTACTAGTTGAAGCCATAACGAAATTTTTATAAGGTCTAGAAATGTTTTTTTTATACAAGAATGAAAATATAAATAAAAGTATTTTACAATATTACGCCTTAAATAAATAAATTACACAATTTGCAATAATCACCTTGAAATATTATTGTGCACATCTTCCACTGCGGAAATTGTACTATTCTCAACATAAAGATATAATGTTTTTTCCAACAAGTCAGCAACTGCATTTTACGGCTATTATATATTTACGCACTAACCAGGCATGGGGAGTGGGGGACCTCTCACTCTTAATTCCAATTCCAAAAACAATAAACAAGAATTGACAAGTAAGAAATAGAGATCATATTAGTTCGTGCAGGAGCAAAAGGGCGATCCCGCTCCTGGCATTTTTGGCCAATGTATTGAGGAGCGTGATCATACTCCTTGGCACTCAATGGGTTAAAACTACTCCCAGTTGTAAAAATTACCATGATTGTTTTTTCTTTGATCTTGATTTTTATACCTTGTATCTCTTCATTTTCAAATAACTACATTTGGTTATTACGCTTTGATCTGGTGTAATAATAGTCATGTTTTGTCACTCAAGTTGTTCAAATGCTGTGAAATTTATTTTAGTGGTCTCAATATTTTCTATACCAATTCACTTTGCATCTTGTTTGAGCCTTGACAAATAAATGAGGTACCTATAGTATACAATTTTCCTAATATTTAACTGTTCATGTAATATTTTATAAACACTGGTGCATTAACTCCCAATGCTTCTTCAATCTATAAATTATTCATGTCTTCAGAAATTAGATTTACTACCTTATTCACAGCATTTGGAGTGATTATGTGAGATGGAAAATTGTAAAGAAAATTTGCAACAAAACCTAATACTAACAAATTATGTCTGTATGATCACAGTCACCAGCATAATTTTTTTAGCCTATCCAGATATTCATTGATTGACAATTCCCATACAAAATTATATTTTATAATTAGACAAATATTGTTTCTTGATCAAGTTATACAACATTCAAAGGTGTGATGTGTATATAAGGAGAGTATTTAATTTTGATATGTAATCCAACATACAATAATTAAATATTTATTATTATTAGCAGTGTGAAATGCAATTTAAATAAAAGAAACTTAAGACATTATAATAGATTGAATTGGCTCTAAAATTAATTGTCTTGATACATTTTTGAAAAAAAATTTGGAGGCTTTAAAAAGAATCTTTTGAAAATTACCTTTAGGCAATTAATTTGAAAGTTAAGAGATTTGATTAAAGATTCCATCCATTATGATACCCCCAAGGTTTCCTTTGTATTGCAAACTGCTAATAATAAATATTTAATTATTGTATGATGGGTTGCACATCGAAATAAATGTTACTAAATACTTCCCTTGGTTACTCAGTGAATTTAAGAAAAGTAATAACATTTACAGCATGAAACTCGAATAATTGAGTAAACTTGATTAAAATCACTTAAGGAGAGGTTTTAGGATTTTAGGTTATGTTTATTATTTTGTTTTTCCAACTATGGTAATTTGATGTGATTATTATATAATTATTTTAGTTTTTACTCCCTTTAAAAGCAAATATTAAAAAAATATTTCTTGGAAAATTTAAATATTATTTCCTGTTTTTTATTTGGTTTTAAATGCATTTTTTATCTGCTGTTAATAAACTGAAATCTACAGGTATATGTGCTACAAGTCAATTAGGTATGGTTCTTCAATTGAATGAAAATCATGAAAGTAAGCAACTGGCTCATTATTCTTTTCTTTGTACTGTTAAATCATAGAGAAAGAGAAGATTAGGGGTTAAATTCACAGAGATTAAAAATAAAGTAAAGTTTCAAAATCCCTAAGAAATACAACAATTTTCAAGTCAATGAAATTGTTTATTATAGAGTTTTGTGCCCTCGCAGCAGATTAAATAAATTTTACATGAAATCTAAGTATTAAAGTATAGTATGAAGTGGTGCTAACTTTAAGGCTGCACTGAAAACAACTAGCATATTGCAGAATTTATCTAGTGACATGTAACAAATATATTTTAATTATTTGAAATCACTGTTCAGAAGTATTCAAATTATTTATTTTTAGTTTACAAACAGTAAGACATAAATGCATTAAAAATACAGTAAAATGGAGTGAATAGGAATATTCAGATAAATAGAAAAGCTTTTTAAATGCTTGTAATTTTTTTCTTGTGGTATGTTGAGCATCGTGTCAAATTATAGGTACATTTATTTTGAATGTTTTGGTACCCAGAAATTTGGTCAATTGTCTAGCAAATTTTTGTACTTGCCTTCATAAGCAATTAACAAAAGTGATGTATTTTTGATTATACAATAACTTTCTAGAAATTATAGAAAATATTGCTGTTACCTTACATTTTTTTTTCATAGCTATAAGTATCATATAAATTATGGTAATGCTTTAATGATAATTAATAAAAAGAAAAATTAATTTTTTTCTAAAACTAGGTAATTTTTAAGTTAATTTGGAGTAAATTTGAATGGGCCATGCCATGAATATATAAATTACAGGGCAAAAAACAATACAAGAAACATCTGATTCAATTAATAAGAGAAGTGATGAAACAGATCAGAATGAAAAAATTATCATATAAACAAACTGTGAAAAAGTACAAACTACCTTTTCCAGCATGCCTTGGGTTACATACAGAAATAAGGTCAAAATATTTTGGTGATTGGGCCGTTGCAAAATTTCTTATTGCCAAAAACTTAGCTAGTACCAAAAATAGGATTATGGTACATCAAATGAATACTCAGGAAAAATTGATCACATATTAACTTTACGATAGTGCCTGATGAGCCGAAATTTCATAAAAACAATTATAGTAGAGCCGCAATTACCTGAAATGATAATCATCCAAACACATTATTAGGAAAAATTGGAATAGAAAGAACACTTGTGGGACATGATGGACAGATGACTTCGAACACTTCCTCAGCATTTAATTAATCAGCAAGAGCTTGGATAGCAATTATAAGAATTTAGGAAATATTGATCAAGGTGAAATTAGATTGTTAATTTTGAGTATGAGTTGTTGCGCGAGGCAATTGTTCGAGCAAGAGGAGAAAATATTGAATATTGAGATTTTAAACAAGTTCTTCCTTACCAGGAAAACCTGGAATTATCAGGGAATTTTGTAAACATACCAAAAGTTAGGGAATTTAACAAAAATCCGTAAATCAGGGAATTTTATGATTCCTGGAAAAAATTTTTGTTTTTAAAAATATCAGTATTTTATACTTTATTAGAATACCAATATATGAGGGTGGTCTGAAAACTAAGGTAAGTAGTACAAAAGAAGGCACTTTATTCAAGTTTTTTACACTTAATTTTTGACATAGTCCCCTTTTAACTCTATGCACTTATTCCAACGTTAAAGTTGTTTAATGTCTTCACTATAATAGGATGAATCAAATTCCTCAAAATAACCATTTGTTTCTATAATTACTTCCTTATTAAATGAAAATCTCTTTCCATCTAATCATTTTTTCAAGAAAAAGTCAGATAGAGCTAAATCTGCACAGTAAAGTGCATGACGAAGTATTTCGAATCTTAATTCAACTAATTTGTTTGATGAATGTGCCAGTGCATTGTCATGATGAAACATTTTCTTTCTTGTCAAATGCAGTTGTTCTTCCTTTAATTTTTCAATCAGCTGATTCAATAACGACGCATACTACTTTCCTGTAATTGTTTTGCCCTTTTGCAGATAATCTATAAAGATAACACCATAAACATCCCAAAATACAGTGCCCATAACCTTGTTAGCTGATGGAACCACTTTTGCTTTCTTTGGTGCACTGCAACCGGCTTCTACTCATTGTTTGGATTGAATTTTTGTTTCGAGATTATAGTAGTGTATCCATGTTTCAGCAATGGTAATAAATCGATGCAAAAATTCAGAAGTTGTTACACGCATTCGTTTCTGGTCCAGAGTTATCAAACACGACACCCATCTTGCTGACAGCTTTCTTATACTCAAATGTTCATATAAGATATGACCAAAACATTCTATAGATATACCTATAGTTTCTGCTATCACATACACCTTTAATCGACCATCATTTAAAACAAAATTATGAACTTTGGTGATCATTTTGTCAGTGGTAGCCTCTTTCGGACGTCCTGATCTTGTTTGATCTTCAGTACTCGTACGGCCACGTATAAACTCATTCACCCAAAAACAAACTATCTTAAATAATTCACCGTGAACATTATCTAACTCTTCTTAAATTTCATTGGGTTTTTTCCCGGCGATATGGAAGTGTTTAATCTCAGTACGAAATTCGCTTTTGTCTATATTCACAAATTAATGTAACAAGTTTACTTTAAACAACTGTAAAAGACAAAGGACACAATGTATTTGGCTGAAACTTTTACAGCTGTCTTATAACACGATAGATTTGATAAATGACATGCATGTGTAAATTGTTGCGCCATCTCTGTGATAATTATTTCACTAATCAGACCGCCGTCGTATGTATATAATGTTACAAAATAGGAAAATTTTAGTTTCTTTGCATAAGGACTGAAATGTTTCAAAAGGATCAAAGAACATTATGTGTATTACAGGGCAAGATCTTTCAGCAGGTCATTTTTATTTGTAATTGGATGATGTGTTAATCCGAATTTAAATTATTTGTGCATACAGTTGTTAAATAGTTGAAAGGGTAAAATTATGTTTAAAGTGTCTAATCTAATAGTTTATTTTATTTGACTAATGAAATTGCAAATAAACACAGTGACAAAATAAACGATTATCATTATGAAGATGTATTTTATACCAGGAGTCATAAACCTAAAAATCAAATGTTCTAAGGACCTATTAGTATATAAGAGATGAAAGTTTATCAGACGGTATTTATAATATGTATTATTCGTTTTATAACATGTATGTTCTATAAAGTGATTATTCTTTCTTTTTGCCTTGATTTTGAAGAAACCAAGTTGCTATTGTAGCAGACTGAATCAACATTTAGCCTTCTTTATCAATACTTCAGGACCCTGCAGGTTTAACCCCAGATACCCATTTCAATAGAAACGTTTTTTAAAGGTTTTATTAGCCAGACTCCCTTATTATCCCCACTTCGGTCAACGAGAAGGATGAACAGCTGCGATCCTTCAGTTTCTTTGACAAGCGGGGTTGACTTTTGTGAATTATCAGTTGAGAGACTGTATTAAAGGATTCATATAGGGTATTTATAAAATAGCTATTGATTGGTGTTAATAACCTCAAAAGAGTATCTGCAAAAAATAGTAAGTCAGGGAAAACCTAGAAAAGTCAGGGAATTTTCTGCTCTTCTGGAAAAGGGAACTCTGTTAAATCATAATGTTAATTTTTGTTTTGTTTATGATGGTGGTTTTACTCTAGATTTTTGCTGTGTTGTGTTTTAACTATTAATTAGATGTAAAACTACTAAAATATGAGAAAATGCCCTCTTACATAGCTAAGCACCTAGATGAATGTTGCTTAAGTTTTTATCTAGAAACAGGCCTTTTCATTAAATAACTATTTTAGTGCTAATTGGAACATATAAATTATTGACTAATAGTTTATGGATGTTGTATTATAATTAATTTTTAATGTTGATATATAATTTTTCTGTTTCCATATAAGGCAATTTGTATGTTTTTGGTTGAATACGTAGCCTATATTTGTGAATAATGTGAATTAAACTTTATTAATAACAGGTTGTACTGTTCAGTTTTTTAAACTTGATTTGATGTATAATTTATTAGTAAAATATGTATAAATAAATATCATTTTTGTGCCTTATAAATGCTGTTTTTATCACAGAAATTTTTAAAAAACTCGGATGCACCTATATTACATAGTAAAGCGTCAATATACACTCTCTTTGTAGTTTAATAGAAAATCCGTTGAAAAATTAGCTCTGTCCCTATTTCCCTCATTGCAGGGTGAATAGGAATTCAATATATTTTTTAAAAAGCGAATTTCCAATTTTTCAAAGAAAACTTCATATTTTATTTTATTAAATAATCAACAGTATTTCTGGGCATCAAGCAAAAATATCTACAAGTGCTCTTATTCACCCCATTTTATGGGTATTAAAGAAATTAAAAAATTTTATTCCAAAAATAATTACTCCTTTTGACAGTTTTTGCTAATATTTTAAATTGTTCTAATTTTTAAATTATCATGCAATCCTGCATGGTTTATTAATGCAAGGAAGGAGTAAGTTATTTTGTTGTCTACTATTTTAGTTTTATCAATGTAAACTATGAATGTATACATTTCTATTAATTAAACTTCCACTTTGACAAAATAAGTGTATTTTTTGTATCAGAACTTTTACCTTTAATGTACAGTGAGAGCAATAATTATTTGTTACGCTTATAAACTTTCATCTGATTTTTATAAGAATAAGATTATTCCGTAAAATATCAATAAAAGTAAAAAATACAACTTTAGAATAAATTTGTAAGTATAGAGAACATTTTATATAAGAAGCATTGCTGATCAAATTTGTAATTTTGCTTCCAATTATTATAGATGCAGTATATTAATTTTGGTATTAGGTATTCATGGAGAATATTATTTCTTATGTACTCTTTAGTTATTAGTATATGCTATAGATTCGACCAAATAAAATAAGGTATCTTTACTAAATACGTAAAAGCAGTACTTACCATAAGGGGTGATTTCTTATAATTGCTATATATATATATATATATA
>JAHWXV010374448.1:0-23058 GCA_024586415.1 Phrixothrix hirtus | reverse complement strand
TAATGAAATATTTTAATCGTGACGTCATGGATTATTCGCTAAAATAAAATATTTTAAAATATATGAAATATTTTGAAATATTTCGTCGACAAAAAACACCCAATATTTCCATAAGAAATAATCATAGATTTAATAAATCTGTAATTAATATACATATGTATATGCTTGTTGGTGCAATTAGTCCAAAAACTAATACATTTTAAAGAAAATTAAACACAAGCATCTTTTGCTTTTGCACAATATGACTATTTATCTAAATTTTCATTTTTACATATGTACACATTATTTACAAAATAGATTTAATACGCTATAATAAGTCTATACGGATATTTTGCGGCACTCATGGAGCACTTATAATTGCGGCCTTTTTGCGCTGTTATAAATTTTATAACAAATTTATAATAATAAAAAATAGTAGGTAGGTAACTAAACATTTAAACATAGCACACACTAGTTTATGTTGTGTAATATTTTATAGAATTATTTTTGAATAAGGTTTTTATAATTAATATAGAATTTGGAAAAATAAATTATAAAATTTATAATTTATAATAATGAAAAAATGTTAGACTATGTCGCTTACTAAAGTACATGCAAAACAAAATGTATGAACAGAAAGGCCCATTAGCTCAGTTGGTTAGAGCGTCGTGCTAATAACGCGAAGGTCGTGGGTTCGATCCCCCCATGGGCCAATTTTTTTTTAATTTGCGCAAACATTGTGTGATATTTATTACTTACAATTGGTTAATAATTATCGTACAAGAAAATTTTAAAGGTTTGTATGGTAATTTGCAATTTATGTATGTACAATATTCACAACAACAACATAAATGACTACCTTGCCAACAGTGTTGATAAAGGAAGCCGTTTGTATTCGGCACTTTGGCACATATTTGAATCAACTTCAAATTTCACCATCAAATCTGTCTCTTTAAAAATGGTGTTTATGGTTTTATTTAAACCTTTCTCAACGTCTTTTGCCGTACAAAAATTAGGAACACATAAAGCCCAATTTATGCTTGAAAATCTAGGTACTCGATGGCCAGGCTAAAAAATGTTCAATCATTATTTATGGTTACGGAGTAATACATTTCATATACTTACATCTTCGAGTTTACTTTTAAACGGTGAATGTGAATGAACTAAATCGTGTAAAACGTAAAGATAAGAATTGGACGGAATTTCCAGCTGCATTGAAACGAGGCAGTATTTTCCGCTCAATGCGATCTTTTTCGTATTTACCGATAAACATAAATCAAAATCGCCAAGTTGATTGATATTCCCATTTAAAAATCCTGATGGCAGTTTGGCACTTGCATCGTACACTAAAATTTGATATTTAAGCATTAGATAGCGGGTATTTGAAATAAATTAACTTTTAAGCGCCCACAATTTAAAATTCTTAAGAGCTCGTACGTAATAGAAACTGTGCCTTCGACACTTGTCAGTTACGCCATCTATTGAGCTTAGATCGAAAGGTGGCACTGAACTAAATAAGTGATTTGTGAGATGCTGCAGTGTTGAATGGTGTCCATTATCTGCAATAATAAATATCTATTATTAATAATAATAATAAAAATATAAATAAGTAAAATCCTTTTCTAATGCACTCAAAGGCGGTTTCACTTTTAGCAACCAAATGAGACTTCTTGACGTCTCTTTCAAAAAAATCTGAAACTTTGTGGATAAATGGACCACACACAAAGATAAATCAAACCACTCTTTTAGCGGGCAAAAAACGGTCTAAGAAAGTGAAAACGTCCCTTGAATTTTTTGCCATTAAATTGGTTATATCAAAATTACATACCCTATTACATGTATGTATAACAATCGCCTTCTAATCCCATTTAAAAAATTTGTGTTTTTATCTACCGTTTAATAAAACAAACTAAAAGTATCTTTACAAACTTATAGATTTTTATAACCATACAAGGGTGCTTCAATAAGTCAAGTACAAATGAAAGAATCAGTTGTTTTTTCGGTATAAAAACATTTTTTCAACATAATCCCCTTCCAATCCAATACATTTATAGCAACGATGTTTAATGCCTTTGGTAAAATAAGATTTATCAAATTTATCTTCATTGGATTAACATTTCTTACCAAGTCAAGTATTCGTGTTTGGAAATAAGAAATATCCAGAATAAGCCAAGTTGGGTTAATATGGGGTAGGCAATTTATGTATTTTTCTACTTGCAATAGCTGAATAATATGCCGGAGCGTTATTGTGGCGAAGCAAAATTTTTTTCTTTGCCAGATGTGGCCGATTATTTTTGATTTTTTGTTCAACTGGTCCATCAATGATGAATAATACTCTTCTGTTATTGTTCTATCCTTTTGGAGGTAGGCAATGAAAATTATTCTGCAAGCATCCCAAAAACATTGAAGAAATTGCAAAAGGAAAGAAACTAAAGTGCACAAAGAATAGGAGAGCTTGCCAAAACGTTGTATGAATTTAATGGAAGCAAAAGAAGTGTGTAAGGACAGAAAGAAATGGAGAAAAATAGTGGGTAATAGTGAGATGGTGTAGATACTGTATAGTGCTGGGTGTAGTGGTGGTAGTGAGAAGCGGTTGGTGCATGCAGTGGTTGAGAAGGTTGAGGCTTGGTATTGGGTTTTGCTTACCCCGCTAAGGGAATGGCATCTCAAAAAACACTTGTCACGACTTTACTTGCTGATGACACCACTTTTTCCTTCTTCGATGTACGAAAACTAGCGCCTGCCTATTGTTTCGAACAATTTTTGGTTTCTGAAGTTTCACCAACAGTAAAATCCAGTAAATCAAAGAACAAATGACTTACACAATGTCATAAAGAACATTCTTACAGAAAATATTAACGAACTAACTCTTGATATTGGAACTGAGAATACTTTGTCTATCCCGCTGAACAATATATGACGGATTTTGTTACTAAAGAAGAATCTAGATCAGTAATGGAAGAAGAAGCTGTTGCGTGTACAGGAGAAAAAGGTTATACCGGTCTAAAATATAAACAACGCAGTGTTGATTTTCAGAAAAGGGGAAAAAGACGTGAAAGTTTAGATGCTTGACAAATAGATTCAAAAAGCAAAAATCTGGTGTGAGATAACACACGACTTTCTCTTACGCACAGATATGGAAATAGTGTCCACAAATGATTAAATTATTATTTACGTTTATTTTGGAAACGATAATTCTAACGGACACTCATCCAAGTTACTGGACACGCAAACCCTACTTCACTTGAAAGATTGTACCTGATAACTCGCTCCAACAAATTTTTTCAGGAATAGCTCTAAGTTCATGGAAAAGGATGTCTTAGACATAAGAACCGTAGCAAGTTTCAAAAAAATTGTTAAAAATGTTTTCGAGAAAATCGCAAGAATAAAGTCGCACCTCCGGTCATTACATTTTAACTATATTCTAGACGCCTCATGTGCAGAAGATAAAAAACTTAAATATAGAATCTAAAAAAAATCGTTAGAGCCGATTTCAAGAAAATCGCGAAAAACATGAAATGACAAGAGTAAAGTGGCACTTGTGGTCATCAGATTTTAGCTAAACTCTTGAAATTTCATTCCCAAAAGAGAAAAAATTGAAATATAAAGTATAAAAAAAATCTTTAGAGCCGATTTCGAGAAAATCGCGAAAAAACGAAAAATGACAAGAGTAAAGTGGCACTTCTGGTCATCAGATTATAAGTAAATTATTGACGTCCCATGATCAGAAGATAAAAAACTTAAATATACAATTTGAACAAAATCGTTGTAGCCAATTTCGAGAAAATCTCGAAAAACCAAAAAATGACAAGAGTAAAGTGGCACTTGCGGTTTTCAGTTTTTACTAAATTCTTGAAAGCTCATTCGCAGAAGATAGAAAATTTAAATATAAAATTTAAAATAAATCGTCATAGCCGATTTCTAGAAAATCTCGAAAAATCAAGCAATGATAAGAGTAATGGGGCACTTCCGTTTGCTGTAACGATTTTTATAAATTTTATTTTTAAGTTTTTTATCTATTGCACATAAGGTGTCAAGAATTTAATTAAAATCTAATGACCGGAAGCGCCACTTTACTTTTGTCATGATTTGGTTTTTCGAGATTTTCTCGGAATTGGCCCAAACGATTTTTTTTAAACTCGATATTTCAGGTTTTTACGCATGAAACGTCAAGAATTTAGTTATATTCTAATGACCGGAAGTGCCACTTTACTCTTGCCATTTTTTGATTTTTCCAGATTTTGTCGGAATCGATTTTTTTTAAAAATTGTGTATTTAAGCTTTTTATCTTTTGCACATAAGATGTAAAGAATTTAGTTAAAATCTAATGACCGAAAGTGTCACTTTATCCTTGGCATTTTTTGGCTTTTTGAGATTTTCCCGAAATTGGCTCTAACGATTTCTATAAGTTTTATTTTTTAGTTTTTTATCTTTTGCACATAAGGTGTCTAGAATTTAATTAAAATCTAATGACCGGAAGCGCCACTTTACTCTTGTCATTTTTGGTTTTTCAAGATTTTTTCGGAATTGGCCCAAACAATTTTTTTAAACTCGATATTTCAGTTTTTTATCTTTTATGCATGAGACGTCAAGAATTTAGTTAAGAGGAATTAATCAGCGTGTTTAATGCCATATGCCATCACGACGGACCCTTTTGGGTAATTCAACAATCCAAACTAAGGTACCCCCCTTTTGTTATTGTTCTTTGGCTTCTTACGGTTGACCTTAGAAAGGCGTAAGAACTTAAATCTTCCCGTGTGACGGGATATCAATAATGTATATCTTCGGTAGAGATCGTGGACGTATACTTGCGTTGACGGTGTCTAAACATAAATTACCCTAATTTTAGTGTCAGTAGATTTGCGTATTCCTTCTTCTATCTCTTGAATAAGGCTAAATTCAAGGGGCAGAGAAGTTATTCTGTAACCTATTTGTAACTGTTGTTTGTGTGTGTACGTTAATTAACCCCATTCTGTTGTCAATAGATGTCTTGTCGTCTAATTAAACTTTTATTTTTGACAGTAGAATAAGCTAATTAATAATATCTTAAATTTTAGATGATATGTACTAATTATATTATACTAACACCAAAGGAACTCCGGGACAAATTAACAAAAGGAGTAAGGAACTGTTTCTAGCTATTCTGAGAACAGTTCCATATCTTGAGAGGCAATCCGGTGTAGTGGCGCCGTCGTTTTCTTCCTATGCCCCGATTTCCAGTAGAGCGCTGATGGTCTGGTGTAAATCTTAGGATCCCCCCTCCTTCGCTGTGCTAGTGGCCTCCAGTATTGCTGTGGTGGCGTAAAGCTAAAAGCGCTCGTGACAGGATATGTCTTTATTAACTATTTTCGGTAGAGCCTTGGCTCCGATTGACTTGTGTATCGTTATTGCGACTCCCCCACCTCTTCGTCATTCTCTTTCGGCTCTTACTAGATCGTCGCCTGTTAGTCACACTTTGTCGTCTTCTCTTAGATGTGTTTCGGTTATGAACGCAAATGAGATCTTGTTTTCCTTTAAGAAATGTTTAAATTCGTCTTTTCTGTTGTTGATTCAATTTGAATTCCATATGGCGAGTTTGATTGCATTTTTGTTCATTGTATTGTTGAACCTTTGTTTAGTGTCGGAAGTATTTTACTTAGGGCGCTTTCTGGTGCCGATAACATCCTTGGTGATAGTTCTCCGTTTGGTTCTGACGAATCTATTAGTGTTGGCTTCGTTCTATCCGCAAAAAGGATGCCGGGTTTTACCTCTGCTTTTCTTAGTTTTTCTTCTCCGTTTAATGCTTTTCGGGTTTTGCGTACAATGTTTATAGTTTGCGGGATGTTGTCACCCGCAGTTACAGCATTTGCTTTTAGGTCGCATTGAAATGTGCACATTTCAGGCTGAGCACCTGTACGAGACATGCCCATACGTTGTTCGCCTTTTAGCTTCCACAGTTGCAATACTTCCTTTAAATTGAAAATTTCTTTGCCTTTTGTAGTTTTAGGGCAATCGACTATGATGAGGGGAAATTTCCCCGCGATCTATTTCCCAGTCGTTTGGTTGAATTTACTTCGTACCCTTTCTCTTGCAGTTCATTGAAAACTTCTTCCTCTGTTATCCCTTCGGGGATGCCTCTTAGAACCACCTTCGTCAACTCCTTTTCCTCTGGGAGCTGGAAGCTGTGGCGGGATTGGTCCATTTCATCTAGGATTTTGCGCAGAGTTCTAAAATCTTTGGGATTCTCGGTGAATAGTTTAATCCCTTCGGGAGAGTTCACGGCTTTGGTGATTGTCACATTATTTTTCTCTGCTGCCAGTTTCATTTGAGCATAGTCATCCTTGTTTCACATGACTACGGGTGGTGGACTCTTTATCTTTTGTACCTGTGAAACTAGTGGTTCACTCGTCTTTCTGGTTGGAATTTTCAATGGCAGGAATTCCTCTAGGTCCTCCGGTGGGTTTTGCGTCCATTCTGTTCCCTGATTCCTTATTTGTGATGTCGAGTCTTCTCCATCGCCTTCGGTTTTATTTATTTTGGGTAATCTGTCATGAAAGTGGCTTTGCTTTTTTTTCGAGCTTTAGTTTTGGTCAGTTCTTCCACTAACCTTTCTTGGTCACCTCATTGTATGTTTCGATTCCCTTTTCGTTTTGGATTTTATCTTCGTAAGATCAGGTGGAGTCCATTCTGACTATCAATATCTTTGGCGGTTTTAGGATGTCGGTGCTGCCCTTCACACTTGGATACGGTGAGTTTGTTGCACCCGACCCACTTACTCTACAAGTAAGGGTCCTAAGGTACAATTCGCGCACTCGTTCGAAGCTAACCTCTAGGACAGCTCCGCGACGACTACATTCTACGCTTTTCTTTTCTTCCTATTCGTCCTTGTTGTGGTCCTATGCAAGCGGTCGTCATTAGCACTCTCCACTCAAAGAGAGTGGCACCTAGGGGACTCTGTGCCTTTTTGTAGCCATTTCAATTAGGCCTGGAAGGATTTTTCAATCATTTCTTCTAGTTCGTTTGGGTTTCTCTCTCTCGGTTTTTCCTTCTCGTTTCTTGTGGCCGAAGCGTACGGGTAGATTCATTGAACCGTCTTCTTTTCTGTTTGTTTGCCCTTCTATCCAGGTTAGCTGGATTCTCTGGGCAATTTCTGGCGCATGCCGTTGGTTCATCTGAGCAGTTGCTGCATTTTTTGTTGTGGAGTCCGCTGGGCGTTCGCGTCTTGCTGTCGGTTGTGATCCCGTATACAGCGTGCATCTGTATGGGGCTGTGCACCTGTATGATACATGTCCGACAGCACTGCCCGGGCACTTTTGGTTTCCTCTATTCTTCGATGCTAACCCTGATTTCTAGGGTTTGCCTTATTCCGGTAATTTACGGCAGTTTCCTCGCAATTGCTGACTAAGAATTAGGGGTTTCTTGTTTTTTTTTCTTCAGCCTTAGGATTGTGTCAAATATCCTCTGCCTCATCAAGCGGGATTGAGGTAGGGATTTCTTTTATCACAATTCTTGTTTGTTTTTCTTCCTGGAGTTGAAAGTAGTGGCAAGCTATCTTGCGCTTCTCTAAATGTGATGTCAACTACTTCTGCAGCTGCTTTTGCTTCTAGGTAGTCTGCCTTGTTTGGGAGGACTATCGATGGTGGCCGCCTCGAGTTGTTCTGCTTGTTTTCCTCTCCCGGCTCATTGTTTGAAGCTATTCCTGGTCTTGATTGTTTTATACCATTTCCTATTTCTGCATTAGACTGATAGTTTTATCGCGTTGGATTTGAACATTCCCGCTTGTGTTATTTGTGTCTTCCTCCTCCATCGCTTCTTCAGTGTTATTGATTTTCAGTTTCTTTTTCTTGACTTCTTAGTTTTCTCTTGGAATGGTTCTTTGTTTTCTTCTTCCGATCTTCCTTCTTTATAAAATTCCTCTTTTTTCCTTTTGTATTTGGTTAGTTCTTCTGTGAGTCTTTTTACGGCTGTGTTACCTTTTTCAATTATGGCTTTGTGTTCATTCATTTTTCCCGTGATCTTGGCAACTGCTTCATCACATGACTTGTCGTAGACTATTTCCATTGAACTTGCTCTTACTGACACCAGCGACTCTGGACGTTCTGAATTCGATTTGTTCGCAAAGGTCGGGTAGAACTCGATGAGTGAGTGGCTTAAGGCTCAACAACAGGCAAGTGAGCCTACTCGCCACCAGACCGGAGCACAATCTACGCAGCAATAGAGTGCCTTTATAAACAGAGTGAAGACAATGAATGTCTTCAAGTCTATTGGTCACACGCGATTTTAGTCTTTAAAGAACGAATGGTCACCATGTTTGTTCCAAATTTTTCGTGTTATCTGAGTTATATTTGAATGTAAGCGGTATTTTTGTTGAAAGTGGATATAATTTTAGAGACTATAAATTTGTCCTGAACGTTTAGTATCACTTGGTTCAAAAAAACATTAAACTTCCATACAGTAAATATGTAAGGCTAAAAGATTTTAAAAAAGATCCATTGGTTTACTGTAACAAAAATGCGTCCAAGTTTTTGTTAAAATTTAAAATACAATTAGGCAGTACCTACTATAATATTGTCTAGTAGAGCAGAATAAATTGTAGTTGTAAAGTTGTTCAATTATTTTTTACTTAGAAATATTACATGTTTCGGAGTCTTGTTGATACCATCATCAGATATATAAGTTTTGATTTTTAATAGTCAAGAATTAATTAAAATCTAGGGGAGAATAAATTAATTTTAGGATTAAAAATTGTATAAATTAGCTTACCAGTTATGTAAAAGAATTGTGACATTTTGAGATGATAATTAAATAATTTAGTGTATTGAATATAGATCAGAATATAGATCTAAATCAGTTTTTTTGTGTTAAGTTTAAAGAATCAGGTATTTTATAAGTAGATAAGTGTACAACATTTATTTTAGATTATCACAATTTAAAATTAAAAGTTATAAATCGATTTGTTCTGTTTAGGTTTAAAATAGCAAGCCATAAAATTAAGTGTAAAAAGTAAATTTTTTCCAGTAAGCGAAAGTTCGGCCTGTCTGATGTTCAAAATCATTTAATTGCCGACAATTTTAACGTTGTCGAACTCTTGGCATTCTTGAATGTTCATAAGGCAATGGTAGACAAACAATTTGCAAAATTGTCAGTTATTACACACCGATTATTTTATTTCATCAAATTCATTATTACTATATGGGTACAAACAGACAAATTAGAAAAAACAACAACTGATGGATAGATTTTATTAAAATTTTAATTATTACTTTGTTTCATCAAAATAGGCATTTTTTGAAACTTTCATTAACATTGATCAACAACTTCCATGTGTTGCAATTTTTATGGGTCAGTATATATTACAAATGATTATGTGTTGAAATAAACCTGTGACTAAGATATGTGAATCAAATCAAATTTTATTTAATGAATAAAATTAAGATTAAATTAGTCTAATAAAAATTTAAAACATTTTAGTTTTTTCGATATACACCAATCTTAACTTGAAATAAAATGGCCGCCTAAAATGTATGACGTCACTCTGTTTATAAAGGCACTCTACGCGGCACATAACTTTAGGTGTATTTTACTCTACAACATTTGCTACAGAATATTTTATATGAATCAAATCGCATTGTTTATTCACTGGTTGTTTTGAAATACCAGCCATAATTAAACCTATAAAATTTTAATGAAAGATGGCAATTTAAGCATAAAAACTACTTTTGATATCGATTCGTTGTTTTATTGTGTTAAATTGCAGTTTACTCGATAGACAAGAATTTTATTTAAGCCTAAGGCGATTCCAGCCTGTACGTAACTGAATAGAATCAAAATTATGTATTTTGATAAAATGCAATACAGCAAACAATAGATAGATTATTGATAAAACACTGTCAAGTAGCACAGTTGCAAAAGCAGGTCAAACTTGCGCTCCACAATTTTCTGCTACCCTGTTAAAACTAGAGCAGCTACAACAATCGCAGCCTCGTGACTAACCTTTAAAGATTATATCCGCAGTGCATTGCCCTTTAGAGATGCTTCTTGGAATGGTGATAATAAAGTAGGCAAACAACTGCAAGTATACATTTTAAAAGCGAAGTTGACCTTAAAAATTCACTTTCTTATGTGGCATATCACAACACGTGATCAACGTTAGAAGTCAAGTACAACTTACGTAACACTTTAAGGGTCAATGTTTGAGATTACATTTGGTTTTTCTTGACTTTGACAATGAGTAATGTTTGAAATTTTATTTAACCATCAAGGTTTTTTGAATTCCTATTCCCCCTAAAAGATTACGTTTGATGAATTAATTAATTGGAATTTGCAATTCTGTATGGTTCAGGGACGTGCAGCCTTTTAGCTATTTTTTAATGCTAAGAAAGGAGCGGAGCGATACCTTGAACTGTTTCGGTCGTCCCTCATTTTTCAGAAACTATTTAACAGTCAATCTGTGTTTTTATAAACTATGCTGTTTCCTTTTATAAGCAACATTTGCTAAAGGAATTATGGAGAAGTTTTATTATATGAATACTGATATCATAGGGGTTTTTTCTAATAAAATCAAATTGTAATCCAACCATTGCAACATTTTAAGAAACAATATGTAGGACTACGTTACTTTATTTTTAACTTTCTTTCATAATTTAATCAAAGACGTTGAATTAGAAATATAACTGTAGTTACTTTACAAATTTAAATCTAACATAAATCGAAGTGTACCGACATGTACTTACAATCTTTTTATCTGCAAGCTGTGTTTTATATTCAGCCTTATAGGTGGAATCGTTGACTGTAAATTCCATACATACATTTATTGTATACATTTATTCAAGACAACGCAGAATATGAAATTAAAGACAAAGAAAGTTTGCGGATGTTTTATTTAATACAGGACCGACTCAAGGGTGGTCATCGTCCAGAGTTGTATCTCAAACCATTTCATTTTGAAAATGACGTTCGTTTTTACATAATTTTTAAACTTTATTCAATTTTTTACACTTTGTCTACTGTAGTACGGTGATGGCTACAGAACACTTATTTAATACACATTAATTACTTTGTATATACGCATTGTCAGTTGCAACCTCAAAGGTTCCTAAGGGATTATTTGATGTAATAATGCAATCACAATATTCTCCACATTTGGACATAAGCGTTGAAAATTTTGCAACGCAAAGGAGTAAACACTATACATATAGATATCAGTGTACCAGTGTAGCTCAAAAAATATGAAGGTGAAGTCTGCCTTGGGTGTGGTGATTAGCATGTTGCCTCTGCGCCCAAGGGAAGCGGGTTCAAACCGGATCGATGTTGGTAAATTTTTAGCGCAGAAAATTTTATAAAACGGATAAGGAAATAAAATCGTAGATTTCATGTCAATGTTTACTGCGTTGCTTTAGGTTTGTTATTAATAATTAACTGGATAGCCCGCGTTAACTTTAAACAATGCAGCGAACATAATAATTTAAACTGTTTATAAAATTTCGAATTTTAAAGGTGGTTTACACCTGTCAATTTGTTAAAAGGGCCGAGTACTTTACTAAAGGATTATCCTATAACTGTACTCTGCGTACTTGTATTTATTTTTGAATGAGCCAAACCCAGATTAAAGTTTGAACAAACATTTAATATTTCAAATATAAATAAACGATATACATATAAACAAGCTTTCATTAAAAATCAAATTTTAAAACTAATAATTAACAATTTTTCTAATGCCGTTAACCTTTGTTGCGTGATTTTCGACGTAATATTAGCAACTTAGAGAAAAATATAAAATTTAAAATTTAAAGTTTTGTTATAATTATTTAAATGAAAACAAATAAAAATTTTATTTCTTCATTGTTTTAATGTTTGTAAATTTTTACTCGACATCCAATTTTCTTAGTAAATTATGACGTTTGTCATGCTCGCAAATTAGGATTATTGCATGCTTTTTTGGTGAATTTGGTGAATCGAGCTACCCAAATTTTCTTTGATCTTGGGTCGTGTATTTTTACTGCCTTGTGCTGATTTTGGATATGACGTCTTCGCTGGACTTGTATCAGTACTTAAGATATCAATAACTATTTACCAACTAATCGATTTCTTTATCTTGGCACTTAATCTAAATACGTAGAATTAAATCTGGAACCCAAAGACTTTGATTTTTGGTGGTGCAGGATCTATTATAACTTTTCGTTTCCATGACTACGAAATTGTGCAAAGTCCTTTTAACCAATCCTGTCTAAGCGTTTTAAAAGTTTGTCTGTTTCTGTCTATTGCAGAATACGTTAAACTTCCCACAGCTTCTACCAATATTTTAACCTTTACTATTTAATTAAACTATAATATTTTCTTATGTTGATTACGCGTTAATTAAATTAATGTGTAATGAACACTCTACTGGCGCTGGAACTTCTCCAGATTCGGCAAAATTTTAGTAGGCATGGCGAAGTGACCAAGTTGAAGTTAAGTTACAAAAGATCCAAGGATCAGACAAATCTGTTTGCGCCAGCTTCGACAGATCAACAATAAAGAATTGAAGAAATCAAAATATAAACATTTCAGCTAATTGGCGTCTGTTACATTAGATTATCCACTTCACATCCTATGGTGATTGATTTTCATTACACAGCTTATAACTTTTTATTTTTTAAAATATTGAAAAACTTTATAAAAAAAATTTGATTGATAGTGTAAGGTCTTTATTAAGCGCAAAAACAAAATTTTCATGGCGAACTATTTTCAGTTAAACTATACAACTGCTTTGTACAGATTCTTGAAAAATTAAATTATGCATTCAAAAAGTTTGATAAATAAAGTTGCAGCATAAAATAAAGTTTATGTTAATTTGTTGTGAAACAATTGCTCAATGCGCACAACAAAAGCTTCTTTACCACTAAAATGTCAGTTGTTTATGCGATATTTTTAAGTTGATTATTCATGATTCAATGAAAACTGAATTTTAAAAATGTAAGAAAGGCTGATGTTTTGCAATTGTATTACTTATTAAATAAAATCTACCGCGAAGCTGTTATTTTGTATGTAGAAGGCTGCCATATTATAAAATACACAAAATATAAACAAACTTTGATGAATCAATCGAACAACAGTTCGACATACAACTGAAAGCCCCGCCCAACCTAAAAGTGGAAGTGCAAAATACGTACCCATTAGTGAATCAGGTGTTAATACTTAACCCACTCGAAATTAATGAAGAAGCGGTTAAAGTTGAATCCAAAACTGGTGATCTCGGTTCAACGCATGCGCAGCGGACCAACCGGACGTCCAATACCTCTGGTATTGGTGATACTGACTAAAAACGCCGAGGCGAAAACAATCTTCGAGATCAAGGACGTTCTGCGCCTTGTTGTCAAGGTAGAATCGTCGCGACGACGTACGACCATTGGACAGTGTTACCCCTGCCAAAAGTTCGGACACTCTCAAGGTCTGAGCTAGGCGCCTCCAGAGTGTCTGAAGTGCGCAGGCGATCACCACCCTAGGGACTGCGTGAAACCGAGAGAGACCACAGCGATCTGCCCAAACTGCGAATTTTAGCGGTTGTGAACGCTTCCCGAAGTTGGTGCAGCTACAGCCACCACGGGCGGTCTACCCTGGCATTTCCTATGCTAATGCCGCCTCCAGAAGCTCAGACTTCCCTAGCCTCCCAGCTATAAATCCTACTGCCACTAGATCGGCAATTCCTGCAGGCCTCGCCTACTCGTGGAAACGCCCAGCCCGACTTCCAGCAGGCACGAGGCGGAGCCAACGAGTATAGCTAGCCTAATGCAGACCCTATCTTCCGTAGATATCCCGAAGCTCCCCCAGGTCGTCCATAAGGTCGCCGATGCTGTCGGAAACTCCGTTGGCGATTTCGGCGTCACCATCGCCCTTATGAGCGTCGCTCCTGTTATCCTTTCCTCGTTAAAATCCGGCCCGTAAATGGATAACCCACCATTTAAACCCAGTTCCTTACAGACGGCCTACTGGAACGCCAACGGACTTCTACGACAACGGGATGAACTCCGAGTCTTCGCCGAAAGGTACAGCTTGGACGTAATCCTGGTCTGCGAGACTCACTTACGTGTCGTAGACACACTCCGACTTCGGAACTACTCCTTCTACAGGAACGACCGACCCGGCACGGCGATGTATGTCAAATCACGCATAGACCACCATGTTTCACCACTCCCAGAACTCCACACCATCGAGGCAACCGTAGTATCGATAAATACTGAAGGCAACGGTTGGATCCGTCTGGTGACTGTTTATCATCTGCCAAGGGTACCAATCGACCCTCAGGACCTGGATAATCTTCTAGACAGCCCGTTTCCGACCATCCTAGCTAAGCAACGCTAAGCATCCACATGGAACAGTCGGCGAACCAACGGAAATGGAAGAATACTCCATGACTTTTCTGCAACTAATCAAAGTTTCATCGTTGACGGACCACTTGAACCTACCTTCATCTCCAGTCTAGGCTCCCGAGACGTCCTAAACATCGATCTTCTCAAAGATGTCCCTTTCCAACACGAATTGACTACCAACCAGGACTTTGATTCCGACCACAATCCCGTCTTACTTTTCCTAGGCTAGGAAGCCAATCCTCCCGAGATGGTGCGACGCGTCTCATGGCCCGCTTTCTCCTCTTACCTGCAGCACAATCTCGGTCGTATCGATCAGATGCATACTGAGAATAAGCTGGAGGAATCGGTCATCCGCCTCACTTCTAGCATTCATGATTCTATCCCGTTTGCGACGAACGTGAGGAGGTACTGAGTGAGCCAGTTCTCCCAGAGTATCTGAGGGAACTCATCAGAGAAAAGAACCACGGCAGATGCCGTTGGCAGCGCTAATTTGACCCTGCGGATCGAGTGATCAAGAATCGTCTTGCAGCACAAGTGAAGTGGAGCTTAAAAGAGCACTACAACCGTACCTGAGGGGAGAAGCTCGAGTCGCTGGAAACGGACGACAATTCCCTATGGAGAATGGCCAACGTCCTAAGGAATCGTAGAATACCAATTGCGGCGAGCACGGTCTAGCCTACGATCCCGCGAACAAGGCGGGGGCATTCCCAAACAGCCTAGAGCTACAATGTCCTCTGCACTTCCTGCACGCCGATCTTGACTTCGTCGAGCGCATCGAAAGGCCAGTAAGGCGTCCAATCGTCGCCTGAAACGACGGCGAGGACGACGCAAACCCTACCTACATCCTTCCCGCTTTCCCGGACGAGATACCCGATTGCATAAAGCTATGGAAGCTGGGAAGGTGCCTGGTCCTAATAACATACCAAACTCCGCCCTCAGTGCTCTCCCACCCAAAGAAATCGCCGCAGTAGTCAACATCGTGAACGCGATGTTGAGACTTCAACGATTTTCTTCATCCTGGAAATCCCCTGACGTCATCGTCCTTCCCAAACCCGGAAAATACAAATCCTTTCCGCAAAATTACCACCCTTCTCTCTTGTCTGGGAAAGCTGGCAGACCGAATAACACTGAACCGCGTAAAAGATGCAACCGAAAACGCAAAGGTCCTTCCCGACGAGCAATTCGGTTTCAGACCACTCATCAGGTGCTCCGGTTAGCCGAAAAAATCATCGAAGGTTTCGCCTTCAAAGATGTGACAGTAGCAGTTTTTCTGGACATCGTCAAGGCGTTCAAAAAGGTTTGGCACCAGGGATTGCTGTACAAGATGCTAGAAGCAAACTTCCCTCGGAAGCTCCTTCAGCTGATTGCGTCCTATCTTAGAGATAGGTCTTTTAAAATCAAGCTGGAGGGGCGTCGTTCGCGACCGAGGAACATGAAGGCGGGGCTCCGCAAGCTTCCCTACTCTCGCCGTTGCTTTACACCATCTCCTGCAGCGACTTGCCCAGACAAACAAACACGACGCTCGCGCTATACGCTGACGACACCGCTGTCTTATCCCAATGCTGAGATCCAAACCTGGCCCTCCGCAACCTCCAAGCGGCGGTTCTTGGGTTGGAAACTTGGTTCTGAATGTGGAGAATCGACGTCAACGCGGAAAAAAACACTGTGGTGTTCTTTACGTGTAGGCGTACACGCCCTCTACAAGAAATCGAAATGTTTGACATTCTGATTCCTTGGGAGGACGAGGTTCGACACCTGGGTATCGTATTCGACTCCCGACTGACGTGAAGACACCACATCGACTATTGCACTTTGCATGCAAAAGCCGGTGTAGCAGCATTGTACGGTTTGTTGAATCGTCGAAGTAGACTTTCCTTGGAAAACAAGGTTAGGCTCTATAGGGTGATCATCCATCCTACAATGATCTACGCGGCAACCGTCTGGGTATACGCCGCTAGATGAAACATAAGGAAGCTGCAAGTCATCCAGAACAAGTGCTTGCGCATGGTTACAGACGCTCCTCGATTTATGCGAAATTCGCAAATCCACGAAGATCTAAGCATCCCTACAATCCAGCAGTTCATCCATGAACAGGGCGTTAATTGGTATTCTTTGTTTCAGGACAGCTCCAACCCCCTCATCTCTGGGCTAGGAACCTACGAGGAAGATGCCGGCAACTGTCCACGGCGGCCCAAGGCGATTCTAAACCTCCGTGAGTAGGAGGAGCCACAGCAAAGTGCGACTTTGTTGACTTGAAATAGTGGGCGAAGTCGTACGATAATTGTGTATACAAATACTTAAACATCAGGTCTTGAATCGTTCAGGATGTAGGTGTACCTTGGTACACCGCCTGCCAAGAGGTTCATCGTTTGAACCCAAAACACTCAAACCACGAAAGGCACCTGGAACGGGCGAAATTCTGAACGAAGAATTAAAGATACTCATACTAAACCCAATTACCGAAATTACTAAAATTATCAACGCCAGCGTAGCACTATCCAAGTCCATGGAAGCCGACCAGAATCGTTATGATACCGGAAAAGGACAAAGACCCAAGGCTTGCCAAGATCACCGAGAGTTTCCTTAACAACGAGATCCAAAAAGCGATCGAAAGGAAAGGAATAATACCCACTAAACAAATCGGATTTGGATCGAATCTTTCGGCCGTACAGGAAGCGGCCAATCTCATCCAGGCAATTAACATCTCCAAGAATAAGAAATACTTCGTCCACGTAGCTCTATTAGATGAAGAGAAAGCCTACGATAAGATATGGAAGGAAGCCCTCATCCACAAAATGGTCAAGGCCAATCTGCCATTTAACATCACAAGGGTAATGCAGTCGTTTCTCGAGGACAGAACCTTCAAAGTGTCCTCAGGAAAGAAGAATCATTGATTAGGATGGCCAAACAAGGCCTCCCTCAAGGGTCACCGATTTCACCAACTTTATTCTACCTCTACGTATCGGACATACCCAGATTTCAAGACGCCAAAGGTATTAGGCCGTGCTCTCAGGGCCCCCGACTAGTCTCTCCTGCAAGGCCAGATTGGAAAAAGGTCTCTCCAAACTCGACGCATACTTCAAAACGTGGAAAATTAAAATTAACGCGGGAAAAAACGAAATCTTGGACCTCACATGATTTCAGGATTCGGACATCACAATTGATAGACAACTAAGATTCGAAAATCACACCAAACGAAGAAAAGCAATGGCATAGTACGCGGGTAAGAGACTCCAAGGTCTACTCGGAAGGCATAGTTAATCACGCAGAAGAAAGAGATAGTCGAGGCAGCCTGGATCACCATCCTGGTGTGACGGCTCGCCTGCCGCAAGAAAAGCAATTACAAGGGCACAAAATAGGTTCATACGCCTCATCTCGGGGGCATACAGATTCACACGAAAGGACTTTAAGGTCATTGACCTACAGATAAGGGCGGTCTTATGATAGACCGCCTAAAGCACCACGCCGAACCCGAAATAAGAGAACTGGGGAGGAAGCTCTTCCGCTAACAGGCGTCGATCTGGAAATCTCCACCGCGACCACTTCTGCGGTGGTGCACCGAAGCTAGTTTCAATTGGGCAACGCACGTAATGGAACAAGGAATAGGAAGTTAATAAAAAAAAAGGTTGCCTTACATAAATTTTTATGTGGGAATACGCGAAAATCATTGCATTCACAACCGATGTATACAGTCGATATTTTACGCCTAATATGTTCGTCCGACGTGACGTCTCAATTTTAAGCATCCATTGTGAGTTTTTATGTGTTTCCTCGTTTACTTTATTCATTTATTGTCGAGGAGTAAACCTATCTGGAATTCTTGTGTACATTCCAGCAGGTATTTTCGACGAATTCTCGGGAATTCTCGAAAAATTCTCAAGAAATTCTCGGGAATTCTCGAGAAATTCTCGAGGAATTCTTGTGCACAGTTAAATATAGACGTGTTAACGCCTAGTTTATTGTTTTATAAGTGACATTTATAATTATTTGTCTCCTTTTTAATCACCCGGTGTCTAGAAATTCATGCATTATCGCACCATGATCCATATGAACCTTTTTGACTGTTTTAACGGGAGGAATCAATTCACGAGCGTTGTCGGTGTTAATTTTAATTTTGACAATTTTCAAACGTTAGCATTACTGTCTAGATACCTATGGTTCAATCAAGTTAAAGAAAACAAATACATTTTGATTGCGTTATCCTCGGCATGCCAGTCTATAATGTGAATTTCGTTGCCAAAGAACCACGTGTAAGTTATAATATGCATTGTGCATTTTCCCGCGAGAATATCCAGAGGTAATCAATTACAACAGATGTTGATAATCGGTAATTTTCAAAGAGGCTAGAAAATAACCAAATATATCTTACATCATTAGCGAATATCCCTTGTGTCGTCTGACTCTTTTCGGAGTAAAATGTTCATCCATCAGAATCTAGATTTCATCAACAAAGTTTTCGCCCAAGTTTTGTCAGTCGAAGCTGAATTTTCTTCTTTGTGTTTTGTAGTATTTTGCTATGACCAACAACACTTTATTAATGTCAGACCATAGTTGTCCCAACGATGTCATTAGGTACTGAGTTTTCTCACAACTTCTCTAGTGTCAAATGTCAAATTTTGTTATACTTTAAGCTTCACAATTTTCAGTTCGAGTTGCTATTTCTCTAGATAACAAAACTTTCTCGTTTGGAAGCTATTATTTTTCATTTTTCCCTTATTATCAATTCACAAAACATTTTTCTTTAGCACTACATAACTGATTCCCCATAATCAAATCACTTGTCACGAATAACCATCGCCAAATTAGTATACCTTGTGTCGCTTCATTACTATATATTTACGAATAGAAATACCTTTTTATATTAACGGATAGTCTTTATTATAATAAAAGTTAGTTTAACATTTGACTGTTTTTTTTTGTATAAACATAGCTTCAAAGATGTCATTGTATCATTTAATAAGGCTACGGCGTTTTCCAGAAACGTAGTGAAACAACGTAAAACGCGATTAAAGAATCGACACAATTCTACGCGTGTTCTCGTTATAAAAGTGTAATACTGGACGTGTGAGAAATAAGACAAGGACGTTAAAAACCTTAAGGGCGAAATTAGCAAGTGCGTGAATGCGAACCTCGTATATGAAACGATCATATAAATAAAGAGTGGCTCCTTTCTTTCACCAGTGTAAATCAAACAAACCAACAATAATTAAACTCCGTTATAGCATTGTAATTAACAAACTTTAACACAATATTGTGCAATACCTAAATGTAAAGGTAACCATAAAAGTCAAGTTTGGATTATTTAATTATTAATAATTAAACTTGTTGAATTATTAAATATTGCATAATGTTGTGAAATGTTATGTAACCAAAATATCCAAGCCAGGTTACTTTATAATTACAAAGAGTGATAAATCAAAAAACAAAGGCAAGGTAAAAATCAGCATTCGCCGAAAAAGAAAAAATGTATTAGAATTAGCATAGACTGCAATTCTCCCGAGAAGGGAAGATCGTTTTGGGACTACGGACCCCGTTGTTAGCTTTCATTAATATCGTATCCTATCCGAAACGTCAAGCAATTCGTATACAAGACGTAGCGATCCTCTCAGAGCGTTTTGTTGATCCGCCGCTGTCCTAACCTCCAAACCGCCGACCTGGACATAGCTATAGGTGCCTAGTCTTAAGTAACTGAGGAAAGCACCGCCACGCCGAATTAGATTGTACTTGCTTCGGTAACGGTTTTAATTTCAGGTCTGGTGCCGATACGTCGAACAGCATCCTAAAATACAACGACGTCACATCGAGCGTGATTACGGTTGCTTTAGTAGCGAATCACGTCTGACGAGTAACGTTTAGGTGCCTCTATATCTCGAGTTACATAACTAGCAGCGACAAAGAGGGGCTGAACCGACCACCGAAAATAAAGACATCACACCGTTCTCAATTGCAGTTGCTTCAGTAACAGACTGAGAACTTCGTCGAGCATCGCGAGTTGCATCAGTGGCAAGAACATAGACGCTTCCAAACATTAAGTAAAATCTCCGTACCTGTTACACATCCGTGGTTACTAGAGTATCAGGGCGCACGTTTCTCAATGATCCGAAGTTAACTGAGCGCTCAGTATTCTATATACACCGTAAGGAAGATTGATTGGCCACGCCTCGCCAGAATCCCTACTGCACATTTATAAAGTGCGATTTTTGAGAGCCGTTAAATTTAATTAACGTGTATATAGGTAAATTTTATTTTGAAAGATTAATTTTCTTTGGATTTGTCGAATTAGTTCCACCGGATACTCAAAAATGTTCATGTAACTCCCAATTGTTACGTCCGGCAGGTTACTGTCCTAAGGCGAACATTGGGCCCTGGTGCTGATTAAAATTCCGACTCCTCGGAGTCGCAGGTTGCTATCCTGAAAAATTGAACTTTTGCTTCCAAACCTGGCAAGGGTACACCTTCTTTTAATTAAAAATGCATTAATCTGACAAACATGCGCGCGCGTTATCTGGTTGATACCATCTATCACAGAGAACCAGTTCTTGAACATTAAAACAACTTGTTTGTTTTGTTAGAATTATCAAAACATTTCGATGTTAAATGTATTGATAATGTAACAGACACAAATTACTAAATTTTGTTTATAATTTTAAGAAACTAAATATTAGAACGTTTTTATTTGGGAATTTAAGGTCAGATAAATTTCTTCAATTTTTCTTGCAATTTGTATCATTCTTACGAATTTTAATGTAATTCTATTTGGTATTTCAAGAATCCAGTTGTTAACGTTATTATTTCAAAATTTATATCAACAAAACAGCGTATTTTCTCGAGAAAATCAACTGTCCTCTCAGCTTTCAGCTGTACTTTAGGTTTCATCAGTTAATTATAACAGTGGTACTACCGCATAACGTTGTGTAACCGAGGTTTTTACTGCTTTAAGCTTAGGTAGTATAGGATCGAATACGGTTGTAACGAGAATTATTTAGTTAGCCTTAATCTCTAAAGCCATATTTATTACACTTTTTACTTTCAACATGCATCCCAAATAGGGATATAAAATTATTGTTATAATTGTTTAGATAGGAGTGAGAATTATTTAGTTAGCCTTAATCTCGAAAAGCATATTCATTAACCTGTTTGTTTGTAACATGCGTTCTAGCAGGAACATAAATGTCTATTATCATATATGGCAGCTCAGCATCCTACGCGGAAGGGCTGCAAAAGGTACTCCAGTACCTGTCGGTGATTTTTGAAATCACCGGAATTCAAAATTCCCAGCAGGGAACCCACTTGCCGGCAACAACAACAATCAGGATTTGTAGTTAAAGTGTCGCAGGGTACTTTTCGTCTGCTGAGGCTCAACTAGGCTCTTGCGGTATTCTAAACATACACTCTTGCTAGTCTTTAATTTTACTCCTAAAATTATTCAAGAATTTTTACTTGTTACATGTATGACGTTACTTTGACAGTAACTTTCTACAATACACCCTTTGGGATATTTGCATAATTTTAAATAAATTTCTTTAAAATATTTTAAAGTTTTCTACACATAAATTTACTGCGTTAAGGATATATAAAACATACTTTCCTTTTAATTTATTATTTTGCAGCTAGATGGCATACTATGAATTTTTCATTGCCTAATTTACCTAACATTGTTTGAAATTACATAGGTAGGTGTTCTTCAATCCCAAGGTATATTTAAAAACACACACAAATTTTTGGTGTAACAGAACGACCCTGCGCATGACCCATAATATGTTTATGGTGAATGTGCGCTGAAATTTTTAGTTGCGAAGCGTCAAGATCATTGAAATGATGAATATTGTAAAATGCACCTCTTCATATAAATATGCGTATAAACTTTATTGTCATTTTATTACTGTTTATTCGATTATGTGTGCTTTAGTGTCAGCTATCGGTGAATTACAAATTAGTTTTTAAAGCTGCATTAAATTTCTTTAGTACAATTATTAAAAAAATATAAACATAAAGGTATAGTATATACCAAGGGACTAAAGTACCTCTTTTAATTCAGAGGCGGATGTGTATTTCGAGCGACAGCGCCTCGTCTGCGAAAATCAATCTCTCGTCTGAAATTATGAGACGAAAGCGCACTTGTATCGAAAATAACTATTTTACGTTTGTTGTCATGCCTATTTTCTCAGTTTACTAATAGATGGCTCACAACCAAATTATATATTTAAAATGACTTCAAAGCGTTAATTTAAAAAACGCGCAGCACAACTATAAAAAATCTGGTGTGAGACAACACACGACTTTCTCTTACGCACATATATATGCAAATAGTGTACACAAATGATTAGTTTATTGTCTACGTTTATTTTGGAAACAATAATTGTAACGGACGGCCATCCAAGTTACTAGACACGCAAAACCCTGCTTAACTTGAGAGATTGTCATGATAACACGTTTCAACGAATTTTTTCAGGAAACGCTCTAAGAGCTAGGAAAAGGATGTCAAAGATATAAGAATCGTAGCAAGAATTGTTATAAATGTTTTCGAGAAAATCTCAAAAAACTTAAAAAGAGCAAGAATAAAGTGGCACTTCAGGTCATTAGATTTTAACGAAATTCTAGACTCTCATGTGTAGGACATAAAAAAGTTAAATATAGAATTTAAAAAAATTGTTTCAGCTGATTTCGAGAAAATCTCGAAAAACCAAAAAATAACAAGAGTAAAGTGGCACTTCCGGTTATCACAATTTAACTAAATTCATGAAATCTCATG
>JAHWXV010374404.1:0-17281 GCA_024586415.1 Phrixothrix hirtus | reverse complement strand
GTATCTGAATAAATACCTAATTATTTGTTAAATCATATTGTTATAATTTCACCGAACTTCCTTTTTTTTCTAATTGACTTTTCTTTAGGTTTACTTAGGTTTACCGTACCAGAGGCCGAGTTTGTACTTTTAGTAAACTTATTATAAGAGGACATCTTGTCGTTCGGGTGTTCTTTGTGGTTTTTCTATTTTTTTTTATAGTGAACGATTGGCGCCCTATTTGCTCTTTACTGTACTTTCTTTTTTTGTTATTTTTACCTTAAGCCGACTTTGACGTTATCCGAACGGAGAAGAGACCAGCCGTGAAGCGTTGTGCTTGACAACTTTATACCTACACCGATTACACCATCCCCCACTTACTCTACCGCATAGCTACTGAGCTAGAATCCGTGGCAAGAGATGTTATTTTTACTTCTCCTCAAATTGCAAGGGTGAGTTGCGGCGCTGTCCGAACACCATAGACACGCCGTGACCTCCTCTCCCGACTAAGGGGTAACATCCGGAGATGTCATTCTAAAACCTTAATACTCATTTACAAAACATTGATAAGATCCATCATTGATTGTCGTTTTCTCTGTTTCAGCACTTTAATCAACTCGAATCGAAGAAGAGCTAGGAGTAAAAATCTGGCTACCGCCAGGGGCATGCTTTGCATGGTTCGCTTTTATCCCGCATGGAAAGCCTGCGGCTTCGCTGACAGTGTTTCCGTTGATGCTTGCATAGGAACCCTCATATCGTGAACTGCTGCACAGAATCGCCGTCACAATCTAAGCTTACTCAAGGCCAATATTTCCCACTGTAGGAATCCGAAGAGGAAAATCAGTTTCCACCAACTTCAGGACTCCACCATCGCTCGTCGTTACCGCATTTTCGAAGACCTCGCGGACACCCTTGAAGGGATTCCTTTAAAGAACCGACGATAGAACTTAGGATATTGCACGTACCCCCGTTTGTAGTCATATCTGCCTCTCTACTTCTACCACCACTCACAGACAGAATAAAAGACACCGCAGAAACGAAGAATGTTAAATCCTGTCAGTCCGGCCGAGCTGCTACAACTGCAACTAACTTCGTATTGTTAGATTCATTTTTATTATTCATCAATAATAAAAAAGAATTCCAAATTGTGACCTGCTTCAAACTTTTAGAATAAAATTTGCGATTGCGCACCATCCTTATTGGACGGTATGTATCAATTGTCACCCAAGAACGTGGAGCCTTATGGATAATGGCTAAGCCATACCTACGCAAGCCGGGAACCAGTCGATCAACGCCACGCAGTTCTGGGACTGCACAATACATAGTGGCGCCCAGTAAACTGTAACAGCATTGAAAGGATGCCACCATTGATGACCGCTTTCACCTGCTGCAACCGACAAGGCCAACTACATTGATGATTAACCACCTAGTAGGATACTTCCAGAGGGACTATCTTTCCCCCACCGATGCCGTCAACATGTGCGATCAACCCAGCCGAGGGCCATCAACCTGGAGTATCTAGAATATTAATTCTTTTACTTCCTTTGCATTTGACTACGAACCATGAACCTCTTGGCAGGAGGTGTACCAAGGTAATCAAATCGCTTTACACCTACGTCCTGAGCGATTCACAATCTGGTGCTTAAATATTTGCAGCCACAGTTATCGTATGACTCCGCCCACTTTTACAAGTGAACTAAGTCCCACTTTCCTGTAGCTTCTCCTACCCACGGAGGCTAAGAATCGCCTTGGACAGCCCTAGACGGTTTCCAGCATCTTCTTCGTAGACTTCTAACTCGGCAATCAGGAGGTTGGAGCTGTCCTGAAATCAGGAGTACCTACCAATTAGTGGCCTGTTTATGGATAAACGTTTGGATGATAGGGATGCTCAGATCTTCGTGGATTTGCGAATTCCGCATAAAGCACGGAGCGTCTGTAGCCATGCGCAAGCACTTGTTGACTTGCAACTTCCTCATGGTTGACCTAGCGACATCTCCAGACAGCTGCCGCATAGACCATTGTCGGACGGATGATCGCCTTGTAGAGTCTAACCTTGTTTTCCAAGGAAACCTACTTCGACGCTTCAACAGACCATACAGTGCTGCTACACCGGTCTTTGCACGTGATGTGCAATGGTCTATGTGGTGCCTCCACCTCAGCCGGGAGTCGAATACGACACCCAGGTATCGAACCTTGTCCTCCCAACGAATCGAAAGGTCAAACATTAAAATTTCTTGTAGACGACGTGTACGCCCTCGCGTAAAGAACACCGCAGTACTCTTTTCCGCGTTGACGTCGATTCTCCTCATTCAGAACCAAGTTTCCAACCCAAAAACCGTTGCCTGTAGGTTGCGGAGGGCCAGATTGGGATCTTGGGATCGGGATAAGAGGGCACTGTCGTCGGCGTAAAGCGCGAGTGTCTTGTTTATCTGTGTGGGCAAGTCACGGCAAAAAATAGTGTAAAGCAAATATGAGAGGAGGGAACCTTGCGGAACCTCCGCCTCTACGTTCCTCGGTCGCGAGCGACGCTCCTCCAGCTTGATTTTAAACGACCTATCCTTAAGATAGGACGCAATCAGCTGAACGAGCTTCTGAGGAAAATTTGCTTCCAGCATTTTATACAATAATCCCTGGTGCCAAACCTTGTTGAACGCCTTGGCGACGTCCAGAAAAACTGCTGCAGTCACGTCTTTGAAGGCGAAACTTTCGGTGATTTCTTCAGCTAGCCGGAGCATCTGATGAGTGGTGCTGTGACCCGGTCTAAAGTTGAATTGTTCGAATGATCTTTGCGTTTTTGGTCGCATTTTTCAGGCGGTTCAGAATTATTCGCTCTGCCAGCTTTTCCAGACAAGAGAGAAAGCTGATAGAGCGGCAATTCTGTGGAAAGGTTTTGTCTTTTCCGGGTTTAGGAAGGACGATGACATCAGCGGATTTCCAGGATGAAGGAAATTGTCGAAACCCCAACATCGCGTTTACGATGTTTACAATTGTGGCGATTCCTTTGGGTGGGAAGGCCCTGAGGGCGAAGTTTGGTATGTTGTTGGATCCGGGCGCCTTCAGCAGCTTGCATAGTTTTATACAATCGCGTATCTCGTCCAGAAAAGCGGGAAGGATGGAGGAATGGTCTACGCCGTCCTCGTCGTCATTTCCAGCGGCGATACGGCGTCTAACTGATCTTTCGTTGCGCTTGACGAAATCAAGTTCGCGTGAAGAAAGTTTAGAGAACATTTCAGTTCTAGGCTGTCTGCGAATACCTCCGCCTTGCCCGCGGGATCGTAGATTAGACCGTGGTCGCCGCAAATCGGCGGCACGGGCGTTCTACGATTCCTTAGGACTCTGGCCAGTCTCTATAAGGAATTGTCCTCCGTTTCCAGCAACTCGAACTTCCCCCCAAGATACGTTTGTAGTACTCCTTCAAACTCCACTTCGCTTGTGCTGCAAGACGACTCTTGAGCACTCGATCAGCAGGGTCAAAGTAGCCCTGCCAATGGCGTCTGGCGCGGTTCTTCTCTCTGATGAGTTCTCTCAGATACTCTGAGAGAACTCGCTGACTCGGTTTCCTCATCACGTTCGTCGCAAATAGGATATAATCCTGAATGCAAGAAGTGAGGCAGAAAACCGATTCCTCCAGCTCATTCTCGGTATGTATTTACTCGATACGACCGAGATTTTACTGCAGGTGAGAGAAGAATGCAGGGTATGAGACGCGTCGCACTATTTCGGTGGGATTAGCTTCCTCGCCTAGGAAAAGTAAGATGGGATTGTGGTCGGAATCTAGGACCTGGATGTTTTGTAATTCGTGATGGAAAGGGGCATTTTTTAGAAGAACGATGTCCAGGACATCTCGGACACCTAGATTTGAGATGAAGGTAGGTTCGATGGGGTCTTCAACGATGAAACTTCGGTTAGTTTCAGAAAAGTCATGTAGAATTCTTCTATTTCGGTTTTTTCGCCGACTGTTCTATGATGGGTGCTTAGCGTTGAGATTGCCAGCTAGGATAGTCGGAAACGGACTGTCTAGTAGGTTGTCTAGGTCCTGGGGGTACTGCATTTGACTATTGATGTTAAAGATTTCTATATAGCTCAGCCTACAGGAAATTGCTGTTCTTACAAAGGGCGACTTGGTTTACCGTTATTTATTTGGTAAACACTTCCAGAATACGCGGGAGCGCACACACTATCGCGGCAAGCCCTTCCTCGCATCGCCACGACGGTGATGTTTACTGCCGCAGTCACTTTTGCGAAGTCGTATGCAAAGGGAGCTTAGCCTGCCGCTACATTCGCACTTGTTGGTGTTTTGTTTGGTTCTTTTCTGGTTTCCTTGAAGGCGCCGGATCTTAGCACTGCTTAACACCGGCGCACTCGCGTGTCTTGTAAGGTTAGGGAATCGCGGGCATCCCTTAAAGTTCGCGGTGTGATTGTTTTGGCAATTTTCACACGTTGCCGGCGTATTCTTGTCTTTTGTACACATTGAAGGGTTGTGCCCGTCACCGCACTTCACACAAAGCGCCTCAGCTCGCGCTGCGCGTGTCTGATGAGCTGATACCTATGACACTGAACGGCATATCGCTTATTTCTGGGTGCCTTTACGGAGATAGCAGCTTTAATGTTGTAAATCTTCTTGCCATGATCCGTTTTTTCAACTCGGCGTAGCAGAGTGGCATCGGCGCACGCTCCCTTCCTCAACGCATCTTTCTTACGGAGATGACTTGGAGTCGTTGCCTTAAGAGATCCTTTTTGATCACCTCATCGGATGTTGTTTTGGGTAGTCCTCTTAAGGCTACCCTCAGCGACTTCTAACTCGTTAAGTAGAAGGTGTGATACGGAATGATTGATTCTGTTAAGTATTTGGTGATGCTCGGCATCACTCTCAGGTTGTATGGTTATCCCCTGAGTGACATTCTTCGCCCTGGGGATTTGAATACCTAGACTCGCTAGATCGCGCACCATCTTCGGCCAATTTTTTTTCTGCGAACTACTACGGAAGGCACTTTTTCGCGTTGCTTCTTGACGGCTAGGGTGTCGTTTGCTACCGTGTTCTTGATCGTCTAGCGCCTCGTGTTGGTTCTGCGTAGCCACCATTGGCGCCGGGCCGCTTCCTTGTGCTTTTGTAGCTTTGGATTTACGCTTTCTTTCCTTTATTCCAACGAAATTGTCGGGACCTGGGACTTTAGAGTTATCTTCTACATCGGACGAGTAGTCCATCGTAACAAGGAGGATGCGCGCGTCACTTGCTGCAGTATCGGGACTTGTTGTAGGCACGGGATAGAAAGTTCACTCACTTTGATTTTTTGAAGGAGAATCGTAGTTACTTCTGTAGCTGCGGGTACTGCTGGCGCGGGAACGATTACTATTTTTTTGTGTATTCGTGCACTGCGTTTGTGGTTTCCGTACGCTTGAGAACCGCGCCAGTTGAAGCGGCAACCTAACATTTGACACTCGATTTCTGCTGGACAATACCAGGGGATACAAAACACTTACGCAAATAATAAAAGGTCGCTTGTACTGCACCCGACCTACCGCTACCAGTAGAAGAGGCCTAAGCTAGAGCACAAAAAGAGCTCGATGGACACGTCTGCACTTCAGAGTAAACAAGACGAAACTCTCGTAGATTTGCACGACGAACCTCCTGGCAGGCGGTGTACAAGGTAATCAAACCTCTTTACAGCTACGTCCTGAGCGATTTACGACCTGGTGTTTTAGTATTTGCAGCCACAGTTATCGTATCACCCGCCCATTTTTTCAAGTGAACGAAGTCGCACTTTTCTGTGGCTCCTCCTACTCACGGAGGTTAAGAATCGCCTTGGGCTGTCCTGGACGATTTCTGGCGTCTTCCTCGTAGGCTCCTAACCCGCAGATGACGGGGTTGGAGCTGTCCTAAAACAAACGGTACCAATTAGTGGCCTGTTCATGGATAAACTGTTGGATTGTGAGAATGCTCAGATCTTCGTGGATTTTCGAATTTATAGCCATGCGCAAGCGCTTGTTTTGGATGACTTGCAGTATCCTCATGTTTGACCTAGCGGGATATCCCCAGACGGTTGCGTAAACCATTGTCGGACGGATTTCCAAGGTAATCCTACTTCGGCGGTTCAACAGACCGTACAATGCAACCACACCGGCCTTTGCACGTGAAGTGCAATGGTCAATGTGGCGTCTCCATGTCAGCCGGGAGTCGAATACGACACCCAGGGTTCGAACCTCGTCCTCCCAAGGAAGCGGAATATCAAACATTTCTATTTCTTGTAGAGGGCGTGTACGCCTACGCGTAAAGAACACCGCAGAGCTCTTTTCTGCGTTGACGTCGATTCTCAACATTCTGAATCAAGTTTCCAACCCAAGAAAGGCCGCTTGTGGGTTGCGGAGGGCTAGGTTGGGACCTCGCGATCGGGATAAGACGGCGGTGTCGTCAGCCTGGACAGGTCACTGCAGAAAATGGTGTAAAGCAAAGCGTAGATTTGTCATACTTGTTGGTCATATTTATACCGGCGGGTTGCTCAGCGTTCTTTAGTTGTCGGCGGCATTCGTTGGTCAACAGCGACTGAATTCGCGGCATTTCGGCTTCACGTAGCTTGCCGTTGGCTCAAAGTCTTAGTAGCGCCATCGCGCAGTCTAAAGACTACATTGCATGGATTTTGTCTATAATCTGTAAAAATGAGCTTAAATAATCTTTGAAAACTGAAATGAGTTAATGCTACGATCTAAGCTGTCTGGATTCGATCTGCGGGGCCGCCTGCTCTGATTCAGGTAATTTCCTAGTTTAAAATTTTCTTCCAAACCCATATCTGGTTTTACCTATCCTTACTTCCCATTTTTGGTTGAAGAATCAGTCCCACGAGGATATAAGCTCACACAACTTGCAACCTTATTTTTTTACAAAACTTCTACTTTAAGTATTGATAGATGGCGTAGTCTATTTTGCTCTATTTTTTTGAAGCTGCTCAATACTTGATTTGTTTAAATTAATTACAATTTGTTGAGGGACCAAATCGGCGGAACTAATTAAAACTTGGAAGGTGCCCAAAAATTCAAGCATATTTCTTCTTTTTCTTTTTATTCTTGGAACAGAATTAAGGACTGTTAGAATCTACCTACACATATATCAATTCTGCATTCGCAAACGAGCGTACAAACCAAATCTTCTCCAGCGGAGAACTCAGTGACTGAATTGACGTTGTGCTGTTATGTGGGAAACTAAGCTTTACTGGGTTCAAATTTGTTTAGATTTCGTTTAGCTCAACAACCATCAAAGTACTATGGCATCTCAGGCGTCCAAAACTTTATACTTTATTTCAGTGTAGCGGTTAGCGTGTATGCCTCTACATCCAAGAGACGGAGGTTCAAACCCGATCGAGGTCGGGAAATTTTTCAGCAAAGAGAAATTTTAAAAACATGCCTTCTTCACATATGAGGATGTAAAACCATAGGTCTCATGTCAATGTAATGTTTGCCACCTTAAAAACTTCAACTGGCGGTGCGGCTTCTCCAGATTCAGCAAAATTCTAGTAGGCACGGCGACATAACTATAGAAGTTCTAGCCAAGCGGACCGAGGGAATTTTCGCATCCCGAAGTCTCAGCCACAAAACAAGCAACCAAACAAGTTGTACATTCGGCGTTATAAGAAAGAAATGACAACTTTGTCTAACAAAAAGGGAATCGGCTTCTCCTCGAATTTTTCTACCCTTCAATACAGCACTAAGGATTGTCTTGAAGCAGTCCTGCCTTAACCTGTCGCAATGTAAAGGTCAACGATCGCCAAAATACGCAAAAGGAATAATTAGACTTCCCTCTGAAAACATTTGAGCAAGAATTAATATGAACAAAGTAGAGGAAGTAGGGATTTAAAGATCGAAGAGGTACCCGAAACTTGGAAAACTTTAGAAATAGTACTTTGACCTGTAAGTGTTTATCCGACCTTCGTGATATTTGAGAGGCTTTTTTATGCGTTAGTTTTTTCGACTTATCTTGTACGTCCCTTCCTTTACAAAACGCCGACAGTTTCGGCTAAGCTTTTTGCTCGTTTTCATGTAAAATATGGATAAAGCGACGAAAATAATGTTTTGTCCAGTATCCTTACGTTTCTAAACTTACAAAAATATTAAGGATATTGTGGGCGCGTAAAAAGTGCATACCTGCAGGCTTAAGCCTAATTTATTTTAGTTGACTATGATAAGTAGGTGCAGGGAACATTAATTATTACTTTGATGCTTATACATACTTCAAGTGAAGCGAGAGAATTAAAACTAGATTAATATTCTTGACCTAAAATAATTGATCTGCTGCCGCTTTCAGCAAACGATAATGACGTTGACGAACTCTTCTTATTAATAATAACTTTCAGGTTGTTAAGACAATATTAAAGAAGTTTTGTTTTTATTTTATATACAGTAGCTCGTTCACGAAGTATTTTACGACGAACCTCTATTTTCCCAATTTTTGACCTTTTCTTTGCAACTAGCAGCACGGTATCGTCGATAGAAATTTTGACATCACCTTGTTATTCTTTTCAATAATAGATAAAATACAAGCTTTGGCTGTTTATGCTGAAAATTTCTATCCACGGGATTAATAAAAATGTGAAAATAATGATGATGACGAATTTTTTCCTATTTCCAATTTCAGCAGCTTTAAGGATATGACAAAGAGAAAAACATTCTAATATCATGAAACTAATTGACATACAGTATAATCGATATCAAGCAAACTTAATAAAACTTCCCATCCTGTCTACGTCTCTTTAGATTTACGACGTCGAAATTATATAGCGATTAGACAGGTTCTGAAATTGCTGCTGTACTTGTCTAAATAACAATTTAGCTAAACCGTCATGAAACTAAATTAAAAATACCAACAGGTTAGGAAAAAGTACAAAGTTGACGATGAGTATACTGTTAAAAATAGTGCATAGTAAATATTTGTAAACAGAGAAATGCAATCGGAGACGGCAAGCGTCGCTTGGGTTTATGCACGTTACTCGTTATATTTAGCCAGGGCAGTGAACACGGGGTCGACATTCGTACAAGAATATTCCAGGACAGAAATTCTTTTCTGTCGACTAGGATGCACGCGTCGTCGCTATAGAACACGACGTCGCAAATATCTCACTCGACGCCGCGCCTCACCGCGTCGTTATCGTTTTATTATATTTACATGCATGCGCCCTTCTTGTAAATTGACCTAATACACAGGTGTTTGTAATTCCTGCCTTAATGAGTTAATAATTAATGTTATAAATCAAAGAAGACAGTAATTTGCAAAATGCATTAGTGCACCATAAGATATACAAACATTTTTACTTAACTCGAAATCTAAATTAGAATTAAAGGTCTAGCTAAAAATTGTCAGCAGAAAAAGGACTACAGCAAATTTGAACGCCTTCTTGACGTTAAAGTTTTACAAGATTCTGTGTTACCTACTTCTGCAGATATTTTAATTGCTAAATTGAGATTTTAAGTTATAATATCGCATCAATACAAAAGTGAATTAATTTCCGTACTTTTTTGCACCCAATTTATA
Organism: Phrixothrix hirtus; assembly: GCA_024586415.1. Lineage (NCBI taxonomy): Eukaryota > Metazoa > Arthropoda > Insecta > Coleoptera > Phengodidae > Phrixothrix > Phrixothrix hirtus. The sequence continues at coordinate 7,785 of JAHWXV010374404.1, read as the reverse complement.
AGATATCAAATTGTACAGAAATTTCTGAACCCTCCTTAAAGATCTTTAGATAAAAATTTATAAGTAATTCAAGTTATGGCTGCAGTATTACCAAAAACATTTCCAATATTTTATTATAGGAATTAGTTGCTCTTCAACTCTTTAATATTTCTAAGCCTTTTGTATCAAATTACCCTCATACATAGATAAAGTGGTGAATGAAACTAATATTTTGACCAATTTTTTTTTAATTTGTGCCGAACGTTTTCGCCTGTTAAATATTTACAGGCATCTTCAGGACAGTTGTTGTAATCTAAGCATTAGTATTTAGAATTTATTAACAGATGCTTTGTTCATTGGGCCAGGTCATGTCAAGTAGATAAAATACGTTAATAGACTTGGGCGACACATAACACGAGACAGCGAATTTAAAATGATTATTTTTATATATGAAGTTAAACTATTTATTTAATTTGTTGGTATGCATGTAATTTGTATTTAGATATTTATTTTAATTTTAAACATTCAAATTTTATATAGTGTGGCTTTGGGCCGTATTTTGTTAAAACTCAGAGATATCAAAAGTAGTACGTAAAGGGAATCAAAGTAGCCCCACACACATGGCGACATCCCCATCCCCACCTGACAACCCTCCCCCCACTTTGAAATCTTAAATGGCAACCAACCCCTTACGACATATCATTTGAAAAATCGTTTTCATTGATATCATACAAAGGTAGCTTAGGATAACACGGTAAAAAGTTATTCAACAATAAACTGATCGGATAATGTACTCGTAATTTACGTGATAAATTGATCTAGTAAGTAAATGAAAAATACGTTTTAAGCAATGTAATTCATTAATGTCTTTTATTATTTTTGGCGCATTACTTTTGTGGTTGTATGTACATTATTCTTTGTAAATAAATGATTATTAAATTAGTAGAAGAATGTGCATACAACCACAAAGAAATTGTACCAAAAGTAATAAATACATTAATCAGTTTAAATGTTACAACAAAATGTGTACTTAAAAATTATTGGGTTACAGTATTTTTGGACTTGGCATCGCACGGGCCGATACTTCAACAATTATATAATTATTTGTGCTACAGCATGTGTAGTACGGAATGTAGAATTGAGTACGAAACTAAATTAAAAGCTTCTTCAATTCAGTGAAGACGTAAAAACTAAAGGCAAAATTCTTTAGCCCAAGTAATTCTAGAAACATTTGGGGTAATTATATTTTGAAGAACACTTATTATTAAATATTTCCATAGTTTAATTGGGAAAAATTGATGGATAAAGTTGTGAATTAAACTACGAGGGCCAGTCAAATTTTAGCGGAAATTTTGTTATCAAGTATAGTAGAAGAGTGGGAGGTCCCGTCTGTTGTTTCACGTATTCCACCTGAGACCCTCCACTCCTCTGCCGCACCCGCTGTTTTATTCTCATTCAGTCGATACGGATTACTACAAAGTTTTTGACTTAAAAGGAGCGAGACTTTCCAAAATTTTAAATCGTTTGCGAGCCGATTCGCGTGTAGGAATGGTGCTAACACATCTATGAAGGGCTGGAAATAGCGAAGAATGGGAGTCACGATCGGATTCCTCAAACTGACATCACACAAAAAAACGTCTGTGCAGAGGAAGACCGGCGTCTCACCGTTGACGGAGCTGCATATAGATGCAAAATTTTCTCCATCAGAAGCGTCCTCCTCCTTCACGCACATAACTCAGACCAAATTGGAAGAGCATCCACCATACAGCCTAGATTTGTAACCGTGTGACTATCATCGGTTTGGACCGTTGAAAGAAGCTCTAGGAGGTGCAATTGGTTAGATACTCAGCCTTCAACTCTTTATAATAACGGAATCAGAAAACTTGCAAAACGCTGGGAAAAATGTGTTTCAGTACAAGAAAACTATGTAGAAAGGTAATAAAATTGCTTTTAAAGCCTATAGTTCTCAGAAAAATTATTAAAAAAATTTCGCGTTTATATTTGATTGACCCTCGTAATAGTCTGACCCCAACCAATGTTTATTATCTAATACTTAATTTGCGCCGAACGTTTTCGTCTGTTAAATAATTACAGGCATCTTCAGGATTGCTATTGTGATGTAAGGATTAGTATTTAATATTTATTAACAGATGCTTTATTCACTGGGCCAAGTTATACCACATAGCACGAGACAACAGTTTTAAAATGACTTCTTATGTATAAACAGTTTATTTAGATGTTAATTTTAATTTTGTATGCTTCTGAAGTTGGATATTATTTTGCTTTAAATTCTATTATTTTGTTATATTTAATTGCTTTGGATTTTTTGTTATTAGTTTTACTTAATTATGCGAGGTTTCATATACCGGGCGCCTTTTTAAAAAGTTTCAATGGGTCATATCAGAGATACCAAAAAATGGCCAAAACCGTTTCAGTAGTACGCAAAGGGAACCAAAGTGACCTCACAAACATGGCGACATCCCCATCCCCAACTGACAGCCCCCCCACTTTGAAATCTTAGATGGCAACCCACCCCTTACGACACATCATTTGAAAGGTCTTGAAAAATCGTTTTCATTGATATCATACAAAGGTAGCTTAGGATAACACAGTAAAAAGTTATTCAATAATAAACTTATCGGATAATGTACTCGTAATTTACGTGATAAATTGAGTTAGTAAGTGAATGAAAAATACGTTTTAAGCAATGTAATTAATTTATTTACGTTACACTTATGTAGCACAAAATTAAATTAAGTGTTCAAACTGCCCACCATTTTGGTCTATACAATAAAATAAACGCTGTTCAAATGCATGCCTCACATTCCCTTGGAATTGAACGGCATTCCCTGTTTATCCGATCACGAAGATCTTCTACTGAAGCAGGCTGTGTGTTTCGTACATTACTGACTTTAAATGACCCTAAAGAAAAAAATGAAGGAGTGTAAGATCCGGAGATCGTGGTGGCCATTCTGTGGGATCTCTTCTTCCAATCCACTGTTCCGGAAATGCGATATTTAAAAATTGCCGAACAGCTGTGGCATAATGAGGGTGCGCCCGTCAAGATTGCGCTGTGATTAGAGGTCCGATAGTATTCTGTAGCATGTTCAGGTAGATATCTCCAGTTAGATTTTCTTCGATAAACAGAGGACCCACAATTGTGTCTCCGAAAATACCTGCCCAAACGTTAATTTTTGGGGTCGTTGAGTATATCCATCACGAAAACGATGCGGATTTTCGTCCGACCAATAGCGACAGTTGTGTTTATTCACTGTCCCATTTAAAAAAAAAACATTGATTCGTCACTGAACTAATAAAAGCCGAAAAAAGATTTCTGGGTTATTGCAAAGACTGGAAGATAAAACTTAACCACCAAAAAACGCAAGCAATCTGATTCACAAAAAGAAGAGGAAAGTCTACACTTCTAGGCAAAAAACATATAAAAATAATTGGTACATATTTAGGCATAGTCCTCGATCTAAACTTAAATTTCCAATCTCACACTAAACAAAGAGCGAACTTGGTCAAAAAGGCAACCCATAGATTATACAACGTACTAGGACCCAAAAGTAAACTAAAATTAGCAGTTAAAAATAAAATTTTGAAAGCTGTATTAATTCCGGCACCGACTTATGGAGAGGAAATCTGGACCTTGGGCAGCCCCAAAGCAAAATCAACAATAACGATAACGCAGAACAAGTTGCTCCGCCTCATATCCAACGCACCCTTCTTCATGAGAAATAAAGACGCCAGGAAAGATCTTAAAGCAACAGATTTAATCACTTAAGCAGAATCAAGACGCAACTATGATCGAACGTCTCAACGATCACCCGTCTCAATCAATCAGAGCACTGGCTCAAAAATTAGTACCTAATTCAAGTTAACCACAAAAAGTGGAGAAAACACTCACTCCCTCTTTCACATCAAAAAAGGAGCGCTGAATAGGCTCACTTATATAGCTATTCATGGCTAAATAAGAAAAAAGATGTAGGTAAAAAAATCACTTAACTAAAATCGCGCTTGAGAGAGCGTTCGAGCAAGACGTGTTGAGGTTAGGTTCGGGAAACTACGCGAGTTGTACCTTACGCCCCTTGCTCATTGAGCAGGTGGGTTGGGTGCAACAATCTAACCTTATACAAGTGCGAATCGTAGTATCGAGTGATGAGTGTCGACATCATTAGACCACCAAAGCTAGTTTTAACCCAAATGGATGACAAAGAAGTGTATGACGAAAAAGTCTAATCAGTACTGAATAAAATTGAAGAATACAAGAACTTGATTAAGAAGGACCATGAAGCCATTCTAACCTTACAAGATGAACTGATCAGTATGAAAAACCTGAGAGAAAACCAAGACCATTTCCAAGACAGAAGTACCAAGCGAAAGAAAACAGAATATAATGGAGAAGTCCCGAGATCTCAAGTTATGGAAACAGAACAAACACCGAGTACTCAAGAATCGGAGTGGACTCAAAGCATACTTGCGGCCACAGAGGAATTCCCGCCTTTAAAAATTCCTTCAAGAAAGGTGAACCTCTTTCTCCTCAGGTAGTGAAGACAAATAGATCCTCACCCATCGTCCTAAGAAATAAGGATTCGCATGCACAAATTAAACTAGTTGCTGAGGACAATAACGTAACCATCTCCAAAGCGCTAAATACCCCAGAGGGTTCGAGTTCCGCAAGCTAAAACGTATTTTAGATGAAATGGATGAACCTTGTCACACCTTCCAACTCCCAGAGTTGAAGGTGGTGATTCGAGGGGTATCAAAAGGTATATCGGAGGAGGAAGTCCTCAACGAATTGAAAACCAGAGGGTACGAAATTAACTTGGCAAAGCGGCTGGGAAACAAGTTCCAAAAATTCCCTCTTATGTTACTTAACTGCCCAAAAACAGAGAAGGGGAAAAAGATATTCGATCTAAAAGATATTCTGCAGATCCGAGTGACCGTCGAAGCAAAGAGACGGCCAACACGCAGCACTCAGTATTATAGGTGTCAACTCTATGGACACGTATCGTACAGGTGTACCGCTACATTCAGATGCCTTAAGTGTGCAAAGGAGTATCCGACTTTTAAGTGTGAGTTAAAACCAGACTCGATCACAAAATGCTGCAATTGTGGGGGGCAGCACCCAGCCAATTATAAACAATGTCCCCAGAACTCAGAATGCCAAAAACGGAAGAAGATGGAACTCGTCGCAAACAAAATCAAACAGGCTGAAGTCAGACCAGGTGTAACGTACACCGGCAGAGTGTCGTCGGGGTTAGTAAACTCTTCAGTGAGTAGTGAAAATTTACCACCAAAAATGACGGAGGCGGTAAAAAAAGTCCTAAAGAAGATGCTACCATCAATTATTGCCCAGATAATAAACAAGTAAGGGACACAATGTTTAAATGTGTCATTTGGAACGCAAATGGTATATCTAAGAAGAGGGAAGAATTAGAGTTTTTCCTTAAGCAAGAAGAGGCCCCAGTCGCTTTTGTCACGAAGACTCGCCTAAACAAAGGCGATAGACTGTGGCTAGATGGCTACAATATTGTTCGTGCCGAAAGGTAAGGAAGGAGTGGCGGTGGTGTAGTTATAGCCATCCACAAATCTCTAAGTGCAACTCCACTTCCTGTAATAATTAACAAATAAAGATCGAAAATGGAGGCAGTCGGCTCTGAAACCAACATCATAGCGGTCTACAACTGTCTTAGCAACTTGATCACAGACTAAGACATGGCGGAAATAACAAGGTTCGGGCCGTCGCTAATAACGGGTGATTGGAACGCCAAAAACATATGTTGGGGATGCAGAACTACCACAAACATTCGTGGCACGAAACAAAGATTCTGCTATAATCGCCCCCAGCGACTCCACAACTATACCTGCAGGAAAAAGAGGCAACATCCTAGATATTGCATTAACCTATCAGATGAAGTGAGCGTTGACGGCAGAAACTAACCACGTCCTAAGCTCCGACCACTTCCCGGTCATAATCCAATCTCCGGGAAGTCTCGAAAAAGCAAAAGCGATCCCAATAGTAAGGACTAACTGGCTTAAGTTTTCCTTCAACATGGAAGCATTTGAGCCGCTCTCTGAAATCCAAAATAAAAACCAAATTGAAGGGGCAGTTTTTTTACATTCCTTCACTCAGGTATTTAGCCAGGATAGGCTAAATAGATATAGTTTCCCAGCCTTGGTGGGTTAGTGAGTTTCACCAGGTTGGAAGTGCCGTACGGCTTGACCTTATCGGGACATGTTTCTGGCCAACTTCTTAATCTGAGGTGATGGATGTTGAAGAAGTCTGCAAATCATGTTTTCTCTTCTCCGCGTTGCCCTTTTCATTAAATCCGTCGCGTTCAAATCTTTACGCAAATCTGAATTTCTTATATAATATGGAGCTCCTGTTATTAGTCTCAGAAGTTTGTTATGGGTGACATGTATGGGCGCTTTTGGTGAACCTTTGATATAAATTTCTTCACCATATGTTAAGCTAGGCAGTAATATGATTTTCTACAATTTGTTTTTCTGTTCGAGTGAGAGAGGGCTTTGGGGGCCTATAATTGGATAGATTTTCCTTGCCACGTTTTTGGTTAATGCAGCTCTGCTTTTAGTATGAAATTTCCAATTTAGCTTCTGATCAAAAAGTAGTCCTAAATAGTTTGCTTTGGTTTTAACTTTGACTTTCTTGTCATTAATAATTATTTCTTTTATTTTGCCCGGCTTGTTGGCAAAACGAATAATTTCAGTCTTTTTGTTGTTGAGTGAAACATTCCACCTTGCGGCAAAAGAACTGATTTGTTTGAGGCACTGTCTCAAGGTGGATTTGCCTGCTACGATTATGGCCGTATCGTCGGCAAACTGGAGAGTCTCTGCGTTTTTATACATTGAAAATTTAGGGATGTCGTTAACAAAAATATTGAAGAACACCGGAAAGAGAACCGACCCTTGAGGTAAATCCTCTGATGCCCGTCTCTTCGTGGACAAGGTGCTGCCTAGCTTTATTTGGAAGGCGCGGTTGGTTAAGAAGGACAGGGCAATTTTAGTTATGGAGCACGGGATGTTAAGTTGATACATTTTGTATATGAACGCGTGTCTCCACACCTTATCATAAACTTTTTCAACATCTAGGAAGGCTGCTGGAATGTTGAATTTTGACTTTTTAGCTGAAGCGGCCATAGCCTCGAGATTTGCAGCTTGTTGTGTGGCCGAAAGTTTAGATCTGAAGCCAAATTGGGTATGTGTGATGATCGAATTTTCTTCCAGATAATTTTAAAGTCTTCTATTTATGATTTTTTCTAACACTTTAGATATCACGTTGATCAGACTTATCGGGCTTCTATTTTTGGGTATCGACGGGTCTTTGTCCCTTTTAGGAATGGTGACAATGTGGGCAGTTTTCCAATGTAGCGGAAAATACCCCATTGCCAATGTCTTGTTAAATATTAGAGCGATTTCGTCCTTGGGTTTTTGAGTGAGGACCTTGATCACTGTAACGGGAATGCCGTCTTTACTCGGAGCCTTTCGGGGCTTCATAGTCTTCAGGATGTCCTCAATTTCTTCGGTATTTGTTGTAATTGGCGACAATCTTGACGGTATTTTCAACTTTTTCTAACAGGCGTTTGTTGCATGCAAGATTGTTAGAGCACTGGTTCTCGAAACAGTCAGCTAAGGCTTCTGCTTTGTCTTGATCGTTGTATTGAAACGTTCCCTTATGAAGAATAGGGGAGTTCGTGGACTTGTCACGTTTCAAGATTTTGAGCAGTCGCCATAATTTGGGGGTCTCGTGTTCTCCGGCATCTGATATAGTATCGTCCCATT
>JAHWXV010374379.1:0-14361 GCA_024586415.1 Phrixothrix hirtus | reverse complement strand
TTGTGAAAAATATGCATTTCATTATAAAATTTACAAAATATGCAAAAAATGCATATATATGCACTTTGCATATATTCCGCCCCCTAGTGATAACCAAACAAAGCAATAACAACTTATACTAGGTGATAGGTTACATTATTTACGTCAAATTGTCTTAAATTACTAAAAGGAAATATTCTAATTAAATATAACGAAAAACGTTACCTAAATTTATCCAAAAGCAAGTCTCAGAATTTTAACGGTCGAACTAATTTGTTTAATTATGATGTCCAATAAATGAATTCTGAAGTTATTGAAATTAAGATCCCAAAAGTTAATATTTAACAATACAGTATCTTTATAACAAGGACGACGAATTGTAACATGGTTTTTGAATAAAAAAGAAATTGTAGATTAAGTTCTTATCATCCTAGGTCGCATATGACGTAAAACACTTAATAAAGATAGACTGACTTGGGTTCAATACATGAGAGTGAAACGACAGGTCTCACTTGTTCCTTTGCCGATCATATGTATAATTTCGTCAAACTCAAGATAGCCAAACTAGTTCAATTTAACGGGAGTTATCTCAAGTCATGTCAGAACTAATTATTAGTTGATTGAGTCTCCATTTGTATTCACAACAGATGATGATAACCCTCCTTTTATTCTTTAATTGTTAAAGACAACAATAATTAATGGACCCACCGGATTTGCTATAGGTAATGAAAGGAAATTAATTCCGATCTTAAATAATTCAAAATCAAACTTACCCGTGCGATGGACAATCATAAACACGGCAGCAACAAAAGAACTAAATCTAGCAATTAATTAACCACACCATTACAAAAAAACTACAGGCGGCGTAAAGGTCACTGCAAGTACTATAGTAAACTTATACTGATTCTCAAAATAAGCTTACACTGATTGTACTAATCTCTTCAAACTTCTAAAATATTTTTTAACTGGGTTTTGAATTGACTGCTTTTATTTATAGTGCATAAAATCTTCTCACATCATTTCCCTTTTAAACTTTTGATTTTATTCCAAAATCATCTATTATATTTTTTTTTCTCCACTGAATTTTCCTCCTCAGTTAATTCCAGCTTTCTCGCTTTGCTTCTCTCATCTTTCTTGATCTATATCATAATTGTATATATACGAGGGGACCTAGAAGCGAATTTACGTTGAATCAGGGAGTGTGCATCGAGCTTCCGTCAGGTACACCCGTGTTTGACGGTAGCTCTTGCTTATTCTTTAAATACTGCAACTTAGGCCCCTTTAGCTTGGTGCGGTCAGTCGGTTTCAGTATCAAGTCAACTAGTAGTGCGAATAGCAGAATTTTTTCCGAAATGTCTGCAGTTAGTGCCATGTTGGATGACACCACGCGCGACGCACTTGTCGGCTATCTCGAGTGTGTTGACTATACCAACCTAAATAAACCAACCCGACCTTCCAACGAAGTTCTACGTGATCTGTCAGACCATATAATTAAAATGGTCCAAAACCTGACAGACTGCTGACGGAATACGCAAGAGGCAGTGCGGCGGCACAGACAGCTATTAAATTTCTAAACGACGAAATGGGTTATTTATCCGCAGACGGCAATTTCCAAACAGTTAAGTCTAGAAAGCAAAAATCCGCCATGGGAAGAAATGACCCCGGATCTTCCACAAAAGTTGCCTTAAGTAACCACTTCGAAGCCCTGTCGGATACCTAACAGGGACAAACGACCGAAAAACTAGTCACGAGCAGCACGAACACTACCAGGAGGGCAAACAGCGTACCCCCAATAGTGCTAAGTAAAAAAGAGGAATAGGTGAGCATCCTCAAGGTGCTCAATGAAAAGAGAATAAAAGCCATGGCAGCCGTCAACATTGCCATGGAACTCCGTATCCAGCCGGAAACCCCAGAAGACTTTCGGCAAATAGTGCAAATCTTTGACGATAGGCAGCTGCCCTATCATACGTATTTACCACCACAAGAAAAGCACCTTAGGGTAGTAGTTAAGGGACTGCCTGAGTCAATCACCGACTAGGACATCAAGGACTAGCTGGCGAACAAGGATTTGCCAGTCCTGTTGGTGAAGAGGATGGAAAATGTGAGAACTTCATCAAACTTACAAAATCTCCTTTGGGGAAGGAAATCGCTAACCTGAGGGAAATAATGCACTAATCGATCAGGGTAGAAGCACCCAGAAAGAGAAAAAGCGGCGTTATATAATACCACCGATTCCAGCAATATCGATACTCCCAAAGATGCTGCAAATCGGGCCCAAAATGTTTCAAGTGCGCAGAAGGATACCAAAAAATTGAGTGCACAAAAGTGCGCGAAGTGCCAGCGTAGTGCGTGAACTGTGGCGGGGTTCATACCGCGAACTACCGAGGGTGCCCAAAGCAGCCGGTTGATAGAGTAAAAGCCAACACCACACCAACAGCTATAAATACTAATACCTCCGGCAGATTTTCATATGCGGAAGCAGCCACACCCACACAAAAGTACTCAAGAGTGCTATGCATCACACCTTCGACATGATATTATTCTAGAAGCAGCAAAAGGCGCTTCAACCTTTGGCGAGAGCGTCACAAAGATTCTGGACGATCTCCCGAACATCTTCGCGGTGTTCGAGGCGGAGCCATGAACGCCACGCCCTTCAAGCAGGACGCTGAAACCGCAGCAATCATAAAACACTAATAACGATTACAATCCGTCAGGGAGGGGCATGGGATTAATTCATCCCGGTACACAAACTCCATTGAGAAAACGGGAAAAACGGCAAACGGGAAATCTACATTGCGATGAAAAAAACATTGCGACGCCTTAAAACTTTGGCAAATTGAGACATCTATTGTACATCCATCTTAAATATTTAGTGCAATTTCTGTAATTAGTGTAAAAAATGTCGGTCATACAGTGAAAAAAATGTATAACACAAAGTTAGGGTATCGGAGTGTGATAAAATTTATTACCACAGAAGGTAATAAACTGAAAAAAATTATGAGAGAGTGTTTACCGTGTATGGTGATTTGGCAGCATCCCAATATATCACAAAATTTTGATTCAATCAGTTTTAGTGGATGGCGTAAGTCCATCAAAGATGATCTGAAATCTGAAAAACCAAGAAAGAAATAAACGAAGCGATGATTCAAAATCGAAGCAATGACTCTCGAAGATCGCTGCATAAAGCTGCCAACAATAAATGGGGCCTTGAAAATATCTGAAACCAGGTAGTTTGAATATGGTCAAAGTATCGGCCAGGTGAGTTCACGTCTACTGTAGGTCAGGAGGGCTCCATGTTTACTCACAGCTGAGCAGAATTACGTAAGCTATAAATTTTGCAATCATTTGGAAACTTTAGCTGGCGATTGACTTTTGGCCCAAGTTGGGTCTGGAAATGAGACTTTGGTGAATCATTTGGATTATGACTCAAAATTGGAATACACAACCGAAGAAAGACATAACTTAGGCATCTGCTGGAAAACTGATGGCTACGGTTTTTAGGAATATGAAAGGCATTCCCCTAACCGAATATATGTCAAGCAACATAAAACAGCCCTATTTAGTTGGTTCTTTCTGCTTCATGACAACTTCCCCTAAGGTTACCAAAATTTGGCCAACTGTGCAGGAATGCAACTTCTTAGAGGCACGCCAGGAGGTCGGTCACCAACGACTGCGGAGTCGTATTCTGCTATTTTAATGGCATAATTGCGTATATTTCGCAATACAAGTTACTGGTTTGCGGGTCCATAACTATTATTTTGGTGCATATAATTGTATAAATCACTCTTCACGAAAAAAAGTTTGCCTATCTCTTCTATCTGTTCCGATTATTAAAGAGAAACCTAAGGGGGCGGCCTTTTAATACTGTGACTATATGCAGATAAAGAAGAATCTTTTTTACACGGGAAAATGGCGCATGCAGGGTAATTTAGGCGGGGACTATAGTGATAAAAATAGAATTATGATCATAAATCTGACCTTTCACAGATAGGGCGTTCCTTTTCTAGTTACCTTCGCATTATTTTGTCACCGTCTCTATATTATTTCTGAATTGCTTCTTTTTTATTCCTATCATCATTACGTTTACATTCCACCAGTTTGTTCTCTTGTGACAGGTGTAAATGTTGTTTTTTCACGTACTCCTGCTACTTCATCAATTGAGGTTTGGTTTAATGGTTTTTATACCTTTCTATGTGGGCTTCTTTTAACTTATTTTTACAATACAAACTTGACTTGATCAAATACGGAGAGATAACTAGACGTATATAGTGCAAAATTGGAAGTTTATTGATAAATTAAATAAAATAGGTTAGTCGAACTAATATTTCCCTATGATATAGAAGTTAAATTAATTAAAAAAGGCAGCAGCTTAATAAAAGAAGAAATCAACAAAGTAGAATGTTATTGTAATACAATGTTTTGAGTAAAATTATATAAAATATAGTTAGTGACATAGAAATTGCAACACCAAGAAGGAGTAAGAATTTCTTAATCAAAGTTGATAGTTCTGTTGGGTTGACATTACGAAATAATTGATTAACTTTTGAGATCAAGTGGTAATATGATAACGTCGCATTTGACAGTTGTTATAATTTTTTGCTTACTTTTTCGGTCTGTGTTTTTACTTTGGATGCCTTGGGACATGAGGTGCAACTTGCACGGGAGGCAATACTCCAACGCGAGATAAACCACTTCATTTATTCAATGCCTCGACATGTAAATGAATGTGTAAATCAGAAAGGCCGCACCACATATTATTAACAATTATTATAAAATTTTGTTTAACTAATTTTGATCGTTTATTACTATGACACAAATTTGACCCAGAAATTCCAACTCCTTCTTGGTGTTGCAATTTCTGTCACTGAGTATAGTTTGATGTTATTAAATTAAGCAAACCAATTATTTATTATGAATTTAAAACTTATAAGTTAAAAAGTGCAAGGATAGGATCAAAGACAAAAATCACTTTGTAGACATTTATCTACACTCAAATTTAAAAATGTAGCGAAACTAGAGGCTTTTGAAAAACAACCTAATTTGTTTATTGATAAAAATGTAGATTTGAAAGAAAATAGTTGATTGGTGGAAATTAGATAAAGGGAAAATAGCTGAAAATTCGAAAAAGTTATTAAAGTAAAATCACCTTAATTTGAAAACAAAAGAACTATAAATTAGAAAATCTATGAGCTACAATCGTCGAGTAAGTAAACGAATACACAAGGAAAATGTAATATAAAGAAGTGCAAGCTTACCTACAAATTTGAAATACCAACTTGCAATACCAACGTGAAATAAAACGGCGTTTATAAATATTTCCATGCAAATGTCACTGTAAGATATTTCCATATTTTATTTAAGCAGTACTCATAATGACATTTAGGTATGAATCATTAAACTGTTTGTGTTAACGCCCAAGGTTGCTGCAAAAATAAATGTTGTAATCTAATAACTCAGCATTCATATACTGTTATAATTATTTATATCATAAATTGGTTTTGTATTTGATTGCATTTCAACATAAACAGAAAAAAAATATTTGCAAAGAATTAATATCAATTTCTACTAATACAGGGTGTTACAAAGTAACTAGTCACTACCGTATACAGAGTGTCACATAAGTATGGGCCGCTACTTCAGGAGCGTATTCTAAATATAAATGTAAGACGAAATTACTAATAATTTTTTTTCTAAAATGTTTCTTAAGAAAAATATAGCTCCCTAAAGATGGCGCCAAAAAAACGCTTTTTCGATCACAGCTATCCAAGGATAAGAGATAAATTGATGAAATTGTGAACTTAACATGACTGTCCAATTTGCTACAACAGTTCTAAATTAAAATTTAAAATACTCAGAGGCGTCGGTTATGGTGGAGGGGGCAGAGGGTACTTCTTTACTCATAACTTTTTGTGCTACGAAATTTGGTAACTCTAGTATCATAATCATAAAGACCAATGATTTTTACAACATGGTACCCGGGCAGTGGTTAGGATGAGGAGGACCTGTGCCATGGCCTGTCAGATCCTCTGATTTAAATACCCTGGATTTCTACTTATGGGGACATCTAAAACACATCGTCTATTCTAGGTCTGTCAACAACATAGACAATCTCCGTCAACGTATTGAATATGGCTTTAATCAAATTTGCAACACGCCAAGTGTTTGTGAAATGGTAAGATGGTCTCTCAGAAAACGTGCAGAACAATACATTTTAGCTGGAGGCAATCATTTTATTAGAGTTTCGTTTATGTGGATTTTGTTTTATTATTTCTAATTAAATTCTTTTTTATTTAAACTCTTATTCGATTGATGAATAATCCAATACAATTAGAAAAGACAGTTTTAGCGACAGCCGTTTACAGAATTGCATTTTTCTCGAAAACTGTTCCCCGAGCGATTTCATACAAGAGTACCTTTTTTCGTGAAAATCATTGGTCTTTATGAATATGATACTAGAGTTGCCAAATTTCGTAGCATAAAAAAGTTATGAGTAAAGAAATGCCCTTATTTTCAAATTTTAATTTACAACTCTTGTACGAAATTAGACAGTCATGTTAAATCCAAAATCTCATCAATTTATCTTTTACCGTTTGATAGCTGTGATCGAAAAAGCATTTTTTGGTGCCATCTTTAGAGAGCTATATCTTTCTTAGGAAATATTTTAGAAAAAAAAATTATTAGTAATTTCGTCTTAGATTTATATCTAGAATACGCTCCTAAAGTAGTGGCCCGTACTTGTGTGACACCCTGTACATTAAACAAATATACGACGATTTTCCTAATTCATTTCTATCCCGAGAATTATGTACGTATATTTTAAGAGTTATTGCCCTTGGATATTGAAGAATAAAAACATATTTATAAAATAACTGTTTTTGGCAGTTGTATTAATAGCATAAATTACACGATTGTCATTCAATACAATCTTCAGCAAAATGGTCATAAGAGGTAACCAAAGTTTTAGATCCTATGGAACTTCTTTATTCGTAAAAAGATAATTTTATAGAATGGAAATTTTTCCTGTAAAACTTTTGTGTCGCTTGAAAAATTCGATTAAGTGGATATTTTTTGAAAAAAAATTTAAAACTGAAGCGATGTTCCTAAGAAAAATAAAAACAAAGTTTAAAACATGGTAACCCGTGTACATTAAACACCACTTACTTATAATGTTATCTCCAATTTTAAACGTATCCTCTCTCAAATGCACTCCGTTTCAAATAAAAGGCATTTCTAACAAGGTAATTTTATTTGCACTAATAACTAATAATTAAATAACGAGAAAAAATCAAAGAACAAAATACGAACTTATAAAAATTGTTCGAAATGCCTTCCACTTTGATTAATACACTCTCTCAAGTTCAATTTTGCCATAGAAGTTCGAACTCTTTCAAAGATTTCTGCTGAGTTTTTATCTAATCAAAAAAGTGCTATATCCTATTTTGAAGATCCTCAATTGTATCAATGGAGATGGCACACACTTTAGATTTTAAATACCCCCAAAAACGAAAGCCTAATGGATTAAGGTCAGGCGATAGGGGTGGCCAAGTGACCGGAGCGTCATGTCCATTCCTTTGAATAAATCTCTGAAAGTCACTATATTACAGCGCGAACATTTTTGATTTTTTTTGTGGCGGAGAACTCCTGTGAATCCACTGCATAAATTCTTGCTTTGTGGGAGTATCCTAGTGGTAGATCCAAGTGCCACCACCAGTAACAATTCGCAAATAGATTCCATCGCCTTTCAGTGTAAATAAAGTTCCTTGACAAAGCTTTTGCTTTGGTGTTAGCAATCTGGCAAGCTAATGCGCAACATCTGTTCATGCCTAAATCATCATGCAAGAGTATAAATGGTATTTTTTGATATGTGTAAACAGTCGTTGAAATGTTGGACAATTTCATTAGCTGATCGGGCAACAATAAATTTTCGACTTTCGTGATGGTTTCAGCGGACCTTGCCTCAATAGGTAGTCCTAATTTTGGATTATTCTGTATCAACTCTCTGTCCCTATTGAAACTATTTAGTCCAAAGTTTCACTTGGAAGTATGATGGTCCTTCATCTCCATAAACAGTAATAATGCATTCAGGGATAAGTTTTGGTCTATGGCCTTCTTTTGTGAGTAATTGTATGACACTGCGATACTTATTACACCTTAATCATTTGTAACTTAAAAAACAGTTACGCAAACTTTAATGCTCCCACAATTTACATCAAATTTGACACAAACGTGCGCAAATGTTAGAAAAAGTTGGCAATAAAACAGATTATATATGTAGAAATATGCCCTGGTACTTTCATGATAAAATAACAAAGGGAACTAAATGGAAGCAAACTGAAATTTTTGGGTGAGAACTTGTTCCTAAATTTACTGCAAATGAAAATATTTTAGAAATATTGGCCAAATAATAGCGCGAACCCATTCTATATATAAAAAATGTTTAATAAATTTAAATACCAAGGATTTCTACGGAACAAACAAAACCGAGCTAGGAATTAAGTACTCACGACCAAAATTATGTCATGAGGTTCATTCAAGAATAACATGTAACGTATCATATAATACCATTCGTCATCTGACGCTGAACGCCGTTTATACTGAAGCAAATCGTATCAAACACTTGTTAATGTTAATCAAACCCGAAAAGTTTTGGGAAAGCGTTCTCTTTTCTGATGAATCAAAATTAAGCGTTATTGGGTCTGACGGTCGCCAAAATTTATGGAGACCGCCAGAGTTAGTATTCAAAACAACTTCAAACATGGCGCTAGTTTAATCCTCTTTTTGGTTGCATAGGTATTAGTGGCACAGGAAACCTAGAACTTATTGACGGCGTTATAGTTAAAAATGAGATATCTAGATATTTTATGGAAAAATCTACAAGCTTCAGCTATAAAAGTACATGTATTCCTGGTATACTATTTTCAGCAAAATAATGACTCGCAGAATACGCCCTCTACAGCTAAACAGTAACTCATTTATAACCTTCCTAAATGCGTTATTTACAGTGTTAGGTTAGAGGATGCATGCTGAAATCTGAGAGTCGATCTATGTTGTGGCTAACTTTGTCATCACTGGCACGTGGTTGCTTCTTTAAGTCTCACAAAGTTTCCCACAAGTTGTCATAACACGGCTTCTGATGTAACCATACATTTATAATGAGATAGTAAATACTTCGTAAGCTCTGGTGGTGATGGCGCCATAGATGGCATGTTCTTCCAATTTTCGGTGCTTGCAATAGTATCTCTCCTATGCCGCCTTGTCGGCTCTTAAATTCAACAGAAATACTCTTTTGGTATACCAAAAAAATGTATGTGTTGTTTAGTGATAACACCAACTTCTATATTCCGCGTTCTTTGTTCAGGTTGTTCTTAGTCCACATTCCTGCCATGATGAACAAATAAACCTTCATTCACATTTCTAAGTACTTAAAATAAACAATTCGGAAGGTAAATAGTGAAACCGCAGTAAAATTGACAAACATTTTGGTTTTGGCAAAACTTCCGGAACAAAAAAATGTTTAAAAAGCAGCAAACCCTCATAAAATCTTTTAGCTAGAAAAGAAATACCAAGGGCTCCAGTACGGGCACTACAAAGAACAATATTTAAATAGGGCACGGAGAAGAAGCAACAAGAAAATTTTAAGAAAAATCTCACAAAAGTGCTACTTCATATATATAAATCTTGTAAATCACATAATTTAGCCAAAATATGCAGTAAATAAACTAAAAAACTTAGCACACTTAAAAATATATACAGTTTGTGCAGATTTTAAGTACCAAAATAGGCAATTCCCTTATAAATTAAATAATTTTATCAGAGTCCTCACTTGCGAAAGTGTTCCATAATCGTATTTTATGTTATTTAGCATGAAACAGTGAACCTATTTCCGCCGAGATACCCAAAAATATTGTAAGTAGACGACATAACGTGCCGAAGTACCGTTACAATGTAGGTAAATTCAGACAGTTTCACAAGGACACCAGAGAACGTTCCTATCTTGCCATCGCGGTCGTTTTTAAAATTTAATGTGGGAAATTAAATTTACCAAAGATGTAAAACATATTCTTTATGAAAAAGAAAATTTGATCAATAAATTTTTGATGGGAGATAAAAATCTACCATAAACGCTTGGTAAATGAGAACAAGACGTCTTCCTCAGAATGAAGACAATTTTATTAACAAATTGTTGACGAAAATGAAACATAATTTTTAGAAATCAAAATTACATGGAAAATAATGCTTCTCGCCACGAAAGAACAAAAACTTATCAATTAATAGAAAAGGCAAAATAAAGTTTTTTTCATCAAAGATAGAGGAAATTCACAACCTCTACAATTTATTTACTAAAATAGTATTCGATACACGCTTAGCGCTAAAGTTCAATTATTTCATTTAAAAATACGAAAGAAAAGGATATAAAACGAAGCACTGTAACATCATATTTTGTTCCAAAATACTCAGCAAACATAGAATCTGAGTAGTTAACGCGATTTAATTGGGAAGTTTTCCAACATCCGCTACACTGTGTGGATTTTACGTCGCTTTTTCCATATAAAACAATGGCTTGCATCGCAGATATTTTGACGCAGAATTGCAAAACGGAGTGGTTAATTAGTTTAAATCCCGGACGGGTGTATTCTTCAGTAACGGCAGAATGAAGCCCATAGAGCTACATCAAAAATGTATCGCTGTGAATTTCGACTGTAGAAAAATAATAAGTTGTTCTAATTGGCCTAATTGAATTTTTACACAGCGGCATTACTTAAAAACATGCCTTGTACTTAGAAAATGTGAAAAACTAGATTTGTTAATTGCTAAATTGTATACACTACTCGTAATATACAAGTATTAGTTTAAATGAATACAGGCTGTCTCAACGTTGACGTCTGTGAGTTTGGAACTTGGTTTAGGGGGCTAAAATAAATCAAAAATTAAGAGGGAAAATTTTTAGACTGTCCTTCGTTATCGAGTTATTGGTAAGAAATACAAAATTTAGCAATAATTTAAACTTTAATGAAAACGAAGACAAAATTATTTCCCACATCTATTATCATAAAATGTACTCAAATATTACCTCTTACTTCAAGGCAAAGATTCACGCATTCACTATGGAAGCGCGAACATTCTGTAGCATATTTTCGTTTATTAACGCCACAGCAATGTGAATCCGAGCCACATCTTCAGGATTCACAACAGGTTGGCGGTAAACTTTTTCTTTCATTAGCCCCAGAAAAAGAAATCTAAGGCATTCAGGTCTGGTGATCTAGGAAGCCACGGTATGGGTTCACCTTTTCCAACATATCTCTCAGGAAAATTTTTATTCACGCAATTTCCCACTTGTATTCCATAATGTGCCCGTGCACCATCATGTTGGAGGGAACAATTAAATGTAGCTGCTAAGTCAACTCCATCGAGCAATGGCAGCGGTAGATTTTCATTTAAAAATTGAAGATACAAGGTTGAAGTAAGTCGGTTAGGCAGAAGGCATGGATCAATTACATAATTATTTAATAATCCAGCCCACATGTTTATTGATCATCGTCTTTGATGAGCTCTGTTGCGTATTAAGTGTAGGTTATAAGTATTTATGATACCTGTCCCAGTAAATGTGTATTCATCACTCCACAGAATATTTTCAGCGAAATCTGGATCACTTTTTATGCCCTGCACAACCATCTATAAAAATTGACTCGAAGCTCCCTATCCCCGTTATGCAAAACTTGAACCTTTTGATGCTAAATGGATGCAGGCCATTTCTCCTTTGTAATCTGTGAATTGTATCTTTTTGGATATGAGCTTGGGCCGATACAACTCGAAGGCTTGTATTTGGTTCCGCCTCAACAAATTCAAGAATTTGTTCTTCCTGAACGACGGTTACAATAGCTTGACGCCCTGACTGATTTTTTCGAGGATTTAAGTTACCCGTTTGTAGTAATCTTTGTTCTACTCGTCTAATGGTTTTTGCATCAAGATGCAGCAGCATTGTTATGGCACGCATCTAATACTTCCAACATATCCACGTAATCTGGACTACAGTAGTATCGTTTGATTTTAAACACACGTAACCGAAAGGAATGATACTTGGCAAAATGATAGAACGATTTATAAATTTTTAACGTCGTCATAACCACCTAATGAATTATGTTGCACAACTATTGAAGCGACCGTACGGTAAAGCTTATTATTTACATTTTTTCCAATGACACGATAATGAAGAACAATTGGAAAATTTCCACTCATGATTTTCGATTTGTTTCAGCCGCCCTGAACCAAATTCCAAACGCACGGTTGTTAATTTTGAGACACCCTGTATAAATAGTAAGCAACTGCAAGTTTGTAAAACGTTTTTATACATTAACTCTGGACAAAAAGTGTTGCTGTTTATATCAATTGTAGGTTTAATCAAGGGTTACATAGTAATGTGTTTCACTACCAAAATATCTAATAATGATAGAAATAAAGTAGTTCTACGGGTTATCAAATTTTAACCAAATTCTTGATTTTGCATATAAGGCTAGTTACGACCTCAAATTTAGATTTTCAAAAGAGATAAATGATTACGAAATAAAATAGATTACAAAGTATCATTTGAGCCAATTACGAGAAAATTGCGAAAAACCAAGAAATGACAAGTGTAAAGTGATATTTCCGGTTATCCAATTTTAGTCATATTGTTGAGGTTACGTTCCAGGATGGATAACAACGTAAAACATTTCGTTTTAGGGATATGCTGTTCACACAGATAGACACAAACACACACATGCCAATTTCTAAAATCATGATTTTTGGATGCAGTGTACCCAAAAAGGTGTATTTAATAATTAATAACAATAACAATATCCTTTATTAAACAATTATCATACATAAAAGAATCGTAATTTCAATAAATTGAAATATATTTGTTTAATACATTCTGCTCTTACACTTAACCCTTGTAAAAAATAGAAATTAAAAGGAAATAAAATTTAAAAATAAAATTTCATAGAAACACCTGTGATCTTCTAAGTTTGGAGCACGACTGTACCTTGTACTTATAAACTAGATATAATAATAATGTAAACTAAATATAATAACAATAATAATAAACATAATAAACACAGTGTAAAAGAGACAGGAAAAAAGAAATTCAATGGAATAATAATAACTATATTTTTGGCCAAAGAATTTACTGCGTGCCCATTAGGAATCCGTAAAGTAATATTTAAATTGATTATCAGCAGGCAGCGTTTTAAGTTTTGCGGAATAGAATTATAAATGTCCGCAACATATAATAAAATGATCTTTCAAACAATTGTGACCTATGACAAAGAATAATAATTAATTTGTCTCTTATATTTAAAATATGAAAATATGAAAAAAACTTAATTATTTTGAACGAGTATAAAGCTGTTTTGGTAACAATTATTTTATGAAATAGACGCACTGCATACATAAACCGTCTGTTACTCATGTTCAGCCAGTTTAACTCTTCAAGTCTGATTGATATACTTTCAAATTTAGGTATTCTAAGAATAAGTCGCCCACAAGAATTTAAAATTTTCTAGAGTTTTCGTTTGTCCACTATATCCAAACACGATCCATATACATCACAACAGTTTAACTGCGCGAGTACAAGCGATTCGCAAAGAAGTATTTTGAGATTTTTACTTAATAAAAATCGATTATTATAAATTAATTAAAATTTGTGAATGCTTTACGAATTACACTTGATGTATATCCTTTAAATCTTAGGCTTGAATCTATTATTAAACCAAGATTCTACGCCATGTCAGAAATTTCTATATCCGTATCCCTAACTTTAAGCTTTATAATGCGTTTATACGTATCTCGATCTTTTGACCTGCCAGAAAACATGACTACTGTGAGGCATTTCCACTAAATTTTCACATTGAAAATTTCGGACATAAACTACACTTTCTGTTTTACCTATATATCATACGGTACAAGAGAAAGTAATTAGAATGTGTGTGTTTTTAAATACTGGTGTATATTCGAAATGTGAAATTTCAGGTAACATATAATTCTAGGCAAACAGAGCAGCGTATTTGAAATTTTATTAAAAATAACATGCCTTGTATGAGTGTGATTATTCTCTAGGTATTAAATAAAACAATTAATTAAAATAAGTGGCGTGAACTGGTTAAATTAGGGAGTAGACAAATTTTAAAACTAATAATAGTTTACGCTTAGGAACTGTTGACCCTGTTAAAATAAATAAATGCGTTCACTCTTCTTTATAATACTCGTAAAAGTTACCTTACCATTGATTTGATGCGAGTCTTCAGACACTTTGGCACAAGGTCAATAATTAATAAAAAGTCGTAATTCAATATTAATATATATATATATATATATATATATATATATATATATATAATAAAGTAG
>JAHWXV010374339.1:0-19192 GCA_024586415.1 Phrixothrix hirtus | reverse complement strand
CTCCTCTTTCCAATGGTATGTAAATTGTTTATTTTGAATTTATACTTTAATAAATACGAATTTATTAAATTGGGCCATTCATTTAGCATAACCCTGTATAACGGAATTCCAACAAGGCACACAATCAGCAGTTTGAAATTTTAGATATTTTGATTGGTCAATGCAATAGCAGAAGGGAAATTTGAAAAGTTATAAAAGCGGAACGCTACAATAAAAATCATCTTACATTGGACACGCTGTGATGAATTAAGCAACCAGTGAGTCTTGCAAGTAGATCATCTTTATGTAAATATGTAAATTCCGAATAATACACCGCTTGCAACTTATCCAAGTATTTTAAAGTTATAATACCTCTGATTCATAACAGGCAGCAAATTAAAGCGTACGGATTCACCGTCAAGCAATTCATAAAATTCAATATAATTTTATAAAACGGGAGTTACATGAAAAGTCGTGCATCTCACAAGAAGTAAAACTTGAAGAATTACCATCCAGAATATAAATTGACATGAAAATCAAATCAACAAAATCCAATTAGTATATAGCATTAGTGGATACGGGACCCACCTCCCAGTGGTATAGGGAAAATGGCATGGGTGATATCAAACTTTTACTCCCTCCACCTTTAGCATTATGGAGGGGCAGCGTCATATGAAAACTGATTTCCATTTTTCTGTTAGGTTGCTGGCGGGAAATATGACTCATGTTTGGTATGGAACTAATCAAAAGTAACCAGCCTGTTATAAAAGATAATTTCTAGGGAATTTTCATATATGAGGTGTGCCAATAGATTTAAAAGAAAATTTAAAATATAACTAACATACAAAATTGCGAAAATCACAGTCGTTAATACAACCACGAGGATTGCATGCTCGGATTACCCATGTATCTATATGATTTGCTGCCCTTCGTAAAGAAAATCTCAATTTCAGGTTAGATATTTCAATGTATCAAAGAGACACTAAGTTACGTGCGTAAATACTATATAAACTAGGATATTTAATACGCATAATTTTTAAATCACGACCCTCGAACACCCCAATAAGTACTACCTTTTTAATCGACAGCTTAGTTATACAAAACTGGTACGTAAATAGGATGTCACGTGATCGCAGCCGAAGAAGCGCCCCGAAAAAGCACGATGTGCATACATATCATTTGCACATGCGCAATCATCCATCATCGCGGAGTATAAAAGTGGGTAGCGGTCGAACTTTCTTTCAGTTTACCGATTTCTTGTAGTGTTCAGATCTACAAGTTTTAACAAGTCACGATGTTCATTTGTGATAAGTGTAATAAAATATTTTTCAGAAATGATGCATTAATGCGTCATTCTAAAACATGTGAAAGTGATGGTAATATTGCTTGCAATATTTGTAACGTACAATTTAGCCGATTAGATAACTTGAAGAGGCATATTATTAAACAACACAAATCACAACGAATGAAACCCTCATTTTATTTTCATAACTATCGAATTTTAAAATATTTCCTGGAACTAAGTCGCCGGTTTTGTTTAATTTTAAATCATCTGTAGGCATAATCGTATAAACTTTATTACAGTCATTAGTTTTACGTAAAGATAATGAAGATTCTTTAGAGTAGAATGCGAGGCATCTGTCACATAAGTATTTCGTTCCCTTGCGTTTTGAAACTTAAGCACTAATAAGCCGCAAAATGTCTTTGATCCATACAAAGTGACCTTTAATGCCTTGCTAGACATATAATAAATTTATATGCTTTTGTTGAACACATTTTGTATAATATAATGGACCCACAATATTATAGGTTTTATTTTCAGTATTAAATTCTAATTCGTAAACATTTAAACTGATACTGTTGTTATTTTCAAATTTAGGAATGTCTTTTAGTTTTATTGGAAATTCCACACCAGTTGTGTTAATTACTGCTGAGTAATGAGGGTATTACGATGTTTAATCCGTATGTTTAACTGTTTCATATAAATATGACTTCACCGCCCACGCAAAATATGCATTATCTGAATTTTTAACGTTTACACATGCCTGCTTTAATTGAATCTGCCTTGGTAGTTCAATATATGACGAACCTCTTATAGGTGTATCCTTTTTAATATAAATTACAAGATATGAAATACCCTTTAATGCCCATCTACTGTCCCTTTCTTCAAACTCTTTACTTTTTGTTTTAATAACGGAACATAACTTGTTACATAAATGTGAAAGGTCTTTCATAGATCGCGTAACCACCTGATATTTGGTATTAAATAATTTGAACTCGCCAAGTGGGGTTCTTTCGCAAACATAATATCGAAATAGTTCCAGGTTGAACTTTATTTCAGATTTGTGAGCTTGAACGATGGATTCAATTAAGCCAATCACTATCGATTTACTACTTTGCAGAAATTTGGGAATATTACTTCCTTTCCTGCAATTCTATAGCTGGCGACTCTATATTTAAAACTGGATTGGATTTCTTTCATTTCACGATTAAGAGGTTTTGCAATGGCTGATAAATGTTTTTGAGATCTTAAATGCCTAACATATTTTTTAACTGCCGTATAACCTTCTCCACATATATTGATCATGCACCTTCATATTGTATCTTCGTCTGATCACTGACGTTAAACAAGTTTATCTTCTTCCCTTGCGGAGGAGCATCGTCATTGTGGTTACAATGTATATGTGTAAATAGCCCTATACCACTTGGGAAAATTTCCTCACATATCTCACATACTTGTTGTGATTCGTGTTGTTTAATAATATGCCTCTTCAAGTTATCTAATCGACTAACTTGTACGTTGCAAATATTGCAAGCAATATTACCGCCACTTACACATGTTTTAGAATGACGCATCAATGCATCATTTCTGGAAAATATTTTATTACACTTATCACAAATGAACATCGTGATTTGTTAAAGCTTCTAGATCTGAACACTACAAGAAATCGGTAAACTGAAAGAAAGTTCGACCGCTACCCACTTTTATACTCCGCGATGATGGATCATTGCGCATGTGCAAATGGTATGTATGTACATCGTGCATTTTCGGGGCGCTTCTTCGGCTGCGATCACGTGACATCCTATTTACGTACCAGTTTTGTATAACTAAGCCGCCGATTAAAAAGGTAGTGCTTATTAGGGTGTTCGAGGGTCGTGATTTAAAAATTATGCGTATCAAATATCCTAGTTTATATAGTATTTACGCACGTAACTTAGTGTCTCTTTGATACATTGAAATATCTAACTTGAAATTGAGAATTTCTTTACGAAGGGCAGAAAATCACATAGATACATCGGTAATCCGAGCTTGCATACTTCGTGGTTGTATTAACGACTGTGATTTTCCCAATTTTGTATGTTAGTTATATTTCAAATTTCGTTCTAAATCTATTGGCTCACTTAACATATGAAAATTCCCTAGAAGTTATCTTTTAAAACAGGCTGGTTACTTTTGATTAGTTCCATACCAAACATGAGTCATATTTCCCGCCAACAACCTAACAGAAAAATGGAAATCAGTGTTTATATGACTTTGCCCTACCATAATGCTAAAGGTGGAGGGAGTAAGAGTTTAATATCACCCATGCTGTTTTCCCTATACCACTGGGAGGTCGGTCTCGTACCCACTAATCCTATCTACCTCAATTCTATATTTAAAGGAGATAAACAGAAAGAAGGTAAATTATCACCCAATCAAATGATAACATCTAAATCAAATCTTTTTCCGTAAGTAAAAATCTTTGAAGTTTTAAAACTAATAACTTTTTTAACGAAGTATTAATTTAACGTAAAAATATTGTAAAATTTAAATCTAAATAATTTTTATACCTGCAGTTAGATCCTTTTAACAAGGGTTATACAAATACTTAAATTTGTACAAAAATAAAGATTAACAGGATCTATGCTAACATTTGTATTTGTTTACATAACGGTATTTGTAGTCAATTTTATTTTCTGTTGTAGATGTAAGAATTTTATTTGCATTTTATATATATATATATATATTTGTTTTAAATTTGAAATTTAATAAATGTATTGAACTCATTATTCTTAATACTTATCAGGTATATAGTTATATGTCGTAAATAAAATTTTTGGTGTGACCCATAATTTTTAAAAGTAAATATTAAAAGGAAAGTATAAACAGATTACCTGCAAATAATATTTACCGATACATTACATTCATTATCCGAATAAAAGGGGTTTTTCCCTCCGGCTTTTTATCAATGATAGAGTCAGGAAAACAGTTTGGTTACCTACAAATTCTAAAACCTAATAATTGTGCAATTTTAACACGCAATACAGTAATTTATTATAAATTGCTCACACTGCCAACCTAGGTAATCAACAATCTGCACTTAAATACGATTCAACGGTTTGTAGTTAAGGGTGCCATCCGCTGATTGTGCTAGATATAAAGGAATTATATAGTGAAATAGTGACTGTTGGATACTATTTGTTTCTATGATGACATACGAGTAAATGTGCACACTTGAAAGAAAAAAAACAGGTTGTAATAATAATTTAATAATAACAAGGAATTATTTAAATATATAAATTAATAACAAAGTTTAAGAGATCAACACGAATCTTGTTTCGTAATAACATGTTATATGAAATAACTTTAAGAAATCAAAATAAATACTTAAATCTTGAATTTATTAATTTTCTGGCAACTTTACCGTCTGATATCAATTTAAGCTGAAGATGGAGTTTGGTCCTGTTGTTCGAACA
Source organism: Phrixothrix hirtus (assembly GCA_024586415.1). Lineage (NCBI taxonomy): Eukaryota > Metazoa > Arthropoda > Insecta > Coleoptera > Phengodidae > Phrixothrix > Phrixothrix hirtus. The sequence goes on along the minus strand of JAHWXV010374339.1, from coordinate 14,476 downwards.
AGAAATTTCAGGATGCTGATTTCTAGAAAATACACATAAATATATTTTTTCTAACTGTTGTGAATAAATATTGTTAAATTACTAGGTCGACTTACATTTTTTTCTTGGTATTAAAATTTACCCTATTTTGATCAAAAATCAAGAAAAGATATTATTTTAATAACTAATAGTATTTAGAACACCTTACAGTGGTTTCGTTTCGTAAATGAAATATCAAAAATCTGGTGTGAGACAACACACGACTTTCTCTTACACACATTGATATGCAAATAGTGACCACAAATGATTAAATTATTATTTGCTTATTTTAGAAGCGATAATTATAACGGTTACCCATCCAAGTTACTGGATACGCGAAAGGCTGCTTATCTCTGGAAATTTTATCCTATAACTTGCTTCAACGCATTTTTTCAGAAAACCCGTTAATTTCACGTAAAAGGGCATTAAAAGCATAATAACCGTAGAATGTTTTAAAAGAATGTTATAACTAACCTAAAAATCCCAAGAATAAAGTGGTATTTCTGGTCATTCAATTTTAACTAAATATTTGACGTCTCTAGTGCAGGTGATAAAAGACAAATATAAAATATCACTTTTATTTGATGTTTAGTTTTTAAGATATGTTGTTCACGATTAATACCCTAAGTAGTTCCGGTTAATAATTTTTGAAAATCTATTAGAGAAACTATTAATCTCATATAAAACGGAATGAGGTAGCTAAGAAATATACAAAGTTTTAAAAAAATCGTTACAGCTGATTTCAAGAAAATTGGGAAAAACGAAAATTTAAAAAATATCTAAAAATTACAGAAATAAAGTTGAACTTCCGATTATTAGATTTTGAACAAATTCTTGATTTGGTATACAAAGGCAGTTATAACCACAAATATAAATTTTTATTCAACTAGGACTTTTAGTTCCATAGTTGTTTCATTTAGAGGTCAAGATACTTTCGGTTACACAATTTACGGTTATTTTTCTGAGAAATAACCTAAATTATATGAAAGGTCAGGAAATAGCTAAGAAATGCAATTAGTCTAAAAAAGATCGTCAGAGCCAATTTCTAAAAAATCGCGAAAAATCGAAAAATGACAAGAGTAAAGTGGCACTTCCGGTTACCAGATTTTAGTGAAATTGTTGCAGTCACGCGCGAGAATAGATACAAACTCAAATATTAAAATTTTGTTTATCTACGATTTTTCGTTTCCGATATGACCCGTTCACACACACAAGCACGCACGCACACAGGTCTGCACGCACGCACCATGCACACACACACAAACTCACAAACACCCACGCAGATACGCTTACACACAAACGCGCGCGCATGCACGTAAACACGCACGAACGCACATAGGCACGCACGCACGCACGTAAGCACGCATGCACACACGCACACATGCGCGCACTCGCGCACGTACGCACGAACGCACACATACACACAAGCACGTAGGCACGCGCACAAGCACGCACGAACGCATACACGCACGCACATACCCACGCACGCACGGACATACGTACGCACGCACTCCCACAAACACGCGGACACGCAAACACACAGGCGCGTGCGCACTCGCGCACGCGTGCACGCACGCACGCAGCCACGCACGCACGCACGCAAGCACGCACGCAAGCACGCACGCATGCACGCACACACGAACGCACGCACCCATGCACACAAGAACGCACGAATGCACGAACACACGAGCGCACGTACGCACGAGCGCATGAACGCACACACGGACGCACGTACCCACGTATGCACGGACTCACGTATGCACGCACGCCCGCGCGCGCACACCCACATACACGCGGATACGCGGACACATAAGCGCGCGCACGCGCCCATGCGTGTACTCACGCACGCTCCCACGCACGCACGCACGCACGCACTCACGCACGCACGCACGCACGAACGCACGAACCCACGCACGCACGAGCTCACCAACGCACGAACGCACGTACGCACGAGCGCATGAACGCACGAATTCACGCGCGCACGCACGCGCGCACGCATCCACGCACGCACGCACGCACGCAGCGATGCACGCACGCACGGAAGCAAACATGTACACACACGACAGACCAATGTTTGAAACATGATTTTCAGTCTCAGGGAACCCGAAAATGTATATTTGAACTAAAATTTCGACATTGAAAATTTTGAACGAAAACAATACTTTCTCTATATTATAATTGATTTTATGTAAGAGAATGTAAAAACCTTTAAAGTCGAGTTGAATATTCCTAAAAGCTTTTTATTCGTGGAATATTTCTATAGAAATTGTTTTTTCATAGAATTTTTAAATAATTTCTTAAATTCTTAATTACTGTACTCTTGATTTGAATTCGATAAGAAGTGATTATTTTCATCTCCAGATATGCAATACCAAAATAAAAAATTACGTTAAAATTAGTCTCGTAAAACAACAAAATTAACTACTCCAAAATGTTTCATCTACAGGCCAACATTAGTAACTTACTTACTGTTACGTGATCTGTCTAGCAGCAAATCGTGGCGGAGCTCACTGGATCCCCAGCTATTGCCGATAAACGTCTTCACTTGTCTACCCATAACGTTTTTCACTTGCACACACATTTAATTTTTCTTTACGTATGGAAATTGTTTAAAACCGTTATTTTTGTATGATGTTTTTTATGTATGCTTAAATATATCCAATAAATACAACATATAAATTTCAGCCGCCCTAAAATACTTTTTTGGAAAATTTTCAAAATACAAGTTCGAGGTAGTCTGGCCATATTTTTAAACCACTTAAAACGTCTTGGACTTTTATTTTTGTATTTATTAATGTCAAATTTACGATTTTTTAAATTTCGTTCGACCTAAAATATTTTTTCTGGAAATAATCTTTTGCAAAATTTTTATACTGCGCAATAGCAATAAAACCCCAATTAACAAGCCAAACCTTCCATTCCCTACTTGTACTACTGTACAAAATTTCTGGTCCCCTAAAATATTTGCTCAAAGTTCGTTATGAGCTCTTGGACTATTACCAGCTCTTGCCAAAACTTCAATATTTCTGTAATTGTGTTTGACATGTACTCAGCTTGTTCCCCTAAATTTAAGTGTTTAACTAAGTATAAACCCAGATATTCAATTTTTTCAACTCTTTCCAGTTTTTGATTGTAAAATTTTATCGGCCACTTCTGTCGTCGGAATAATATCCGATTAATTTAGTTTTTACCTATTAACTACGGGTTACAAACGTAATCCATTGTTATCTTGGTTTATTCTTGAATATCTTGACTAGAATCCCACATTAACATATCGTTAGCAAATAACTTCACTACTGAATATTTCATCACTGCATTGATATCATTAATGTAAATTATAAAAACCATTGCTCTGAGAACGTTGTTTTAGGGATCATTTGTGGAACGTGTATGGAGCATTGCTTCTTTTTTGACTGGTCGCTTGTTTATATGAAACGCACACGTATCTTCCGTTCGGCTCAAGGAATTTCGGCTTGTCCGATGAAATTCGCATACAAATTCAAAATCAAGATTTGATGACACCTACAATAGCTACATTTACATAGAGGATGACATTAGTGCCGACAAGTCTAGTAAGGAATTTAATTTGGTCAACAACTTCCCGTGTTTTCTGTTTGAAGAGATTCGCTTTGAGCTCGCCTATCAAAAGATTTGCTCGTGTAAATTGCCCAGCACAGCAAGTGCGCTTAAAGTGTGCGCTTCGTATTCAAGTCACGAACACAATCACTTCGCGATAGCTGCATGGATGCTAAAAGGCGATATAGATGGTCAAACTGCACCTCAAACTCAACACACGGTAAACACACAACAGAAGAAATCTATCGCTTGCATTACGCTAAAGCACATACTTGGATCTGCCGAAATGTATAAGCGTCTCATTATTAACGTGAAACAAGAGTAGATCTTAATCAGATCTAGAACTCATGACGATTGTTACGCGAGTGAGTTCAATTGGATGATTACTTTAAGCAACCTCTGCTGAAGAGTGCTTCACATAACCTTAAACCACCGCGCAAAAGTAAACTTTCTCAATAAGATGAACATAAACTCGATCATTCCGATTGTTTTCCGTCAGTGGGAATTATACGAATTACCTGCACATAAAGAGATGAGAACCGATATTTAGCCCATCAAAACGTCCAACGGTCTGCAAAAACCTCGTTGGATCTTAGTTGGCTTCCAGAAGAACCAACACAAAATTAAGATTAAGGTTGGACTCTTTGTTGGTAAATTCTCTGAGCTTGGCAATCGCATTGCGAGTCAAAGTCACGAGAGATCGCTCTAAATGTCGATAAGCTTCCTCGTACTCCAGGTTTAGGACAGAAATTGCTTTCTTTGCCGTTTTAGCTACGTGTACTTTATTTGCTACTTCCGAGTCTCGAGTTGGAGATTGAACATTAATTAGATTTTTATTTCCAATATCGAAATGTCCCTCTTTGGTAAGCTTAAAGCCTATTCCAGTCTCGGCCTTTAGCAAAACTCTAGATATTCGACGACCTTCCGTCCCCGAATCTCCATGCCGCCCAAACTTATTAATATTTATCATAGTAGTGTGCATTATTTATCGTTTACGTTCGCTTGTGTACATTTAAAAAGTCATTAGTTTGGGGCAATTCGATGTAATCCGCTTCGGCTAGTTTCTGTAATATCGAAATGATTTCGCTATCGTGTGCAGAGTACCCGGACAATTTCTGGGCTCATAGAACATTCAGCTCGGAAATTAATTTATGAACAGTATTCCAGTACCTGTACTCGGCCTGTCTGTTCCCGTTAACTTTCTTGAAAAGCCAGTTTATGCCGCTATCTCCGCCTTTCTTTTTCTGAATCACCTTAGGTACTCTTCTTATCGCACCAGTGAGCCGCAAGGCCGCCACTTACCTCACTAGAATTGCTAGCTGTGGGAGCATGCGAGATTTCAAAGTTTTGTAGGCGTAACCGTTGGCGGCGTAATCTCCGCTGTTCTTTTTCTTGATCTTATATTATCGGAAGGTATACGTATTTGCAATATCGTATGTAAGGATCTATTAGAGATTATCTCAACGGTGATAGGGTTAACGTCAAGCGAGAGGAAGATGAAAAAGCTGAGATGTCTGGTATTGAAGTTAACCAAAATGGCGTAGGCGGTAACATTATTGGAGACGAATGATGTCTAAGTGCTCCGGTTTGATCAGGTCTAATATGAATCTCTTCATATTCACCAGCATCTTCACTTTGAACGTCCGAATATTCAAGCGAACATTTTTGTGGTGGCTTCTTCTTCTTATTCTTGCTCTTTTTAGAATTCAGCTCCTATAAGATGTCAAGTTTAGCAGACATTGTAGTTAGAGGTTTAGTTGTGGGCTTGTATGTGTCTTCAAATAACTTTTCGGCGTTTAGCATGTTCTAAGGTAGAACCTCATATTTACGTTTAACTGCCTCTCTAGCCTGAATTAACCTTTGCTTTAGTTGTTTTTCAACATCGGTCATTATCACCCTTGTAATCGTATTACATGCAAACACCAACCTTCAACTTTGACGTATTGTTATCTATTGAGATGCTCATCACTCAGAATGCAAATATAATATATTCGTCGAAGCACTTCCGATAGCGAGCCGCATTCAAATCAAAATCTTTGTGTATGCTAATAAGCCTGTACTTACCCTTCCAACACTCAAAACACATTTCGTGGAACGTTTGGAACGGCACCTCTGTACCGATGTGATCTTCATACGCGTGCTTTCAATTTAATTTGTCTTGATGAAATAGAGCCAACATGTTTACGGTGTCTCTTGCTAGATTCTTAGGCACGGAAACGTAAGTCTGACTGAGATAAATATGCTTTTATATTATTCTGCGGGTCACAAGCTGCGTCATTAAATACGAATATGGAATTTGCTTTAGAGTCCCAAGGCGGTATTATGGTGTCGTTGTCACTAAACGGATAATAATTTACACCTTTGATTGGTTTCAATGTTTGCTTCAGAAATTGGTATTTCGGCTGGTTCGGCGCTTTGAAAATTCATACACGTTTTCAAACTTGAGTCCGTTATCGAGCCGAACGGAAGATACGTGTGCGTTTGATATTTAGCAATCGACTCGTCAAAAAAGAAGCCATCAAAAACGTTAAGTTGAGTACTCATTTTAATTCGTTTTAAACGCCGCGCTTTATTTTTACTCCGATTGAAGTTAAAAATTGTTTTCCAAGAAATGATAGTTTCCCTAGCTTCTTTTTATTCAAACTAGGTGTAGAGGATGAGAATGAGGAGATGCTTTTTAGCGATTGCGTAGGTGTTTGCACTATGAAAAGCACAAAGCAATTGAATAAATTACTTCCGCTCACTTGATTATTACTAAATTTTATGCCCACCTTTCTTGCTCCTTTTGCAATTCCAAGCGTACCGAAAACTTCTCGGTTCCGTAATCTATAGCTTCACTTCTCTGATTAACGATAGTTATGGTAATGTTGCTTATAAGTTGGTGTTCACCTCGTACAGAATCCTCACCCGTTTTCCGTTTCTACAGGATCCCGTCAGTATGTTGCAACTCAAGTGAACATTCGCATGCCTTAGATTTTGCACGTCCAAATCAGAATAATGTTCCACATTAGCTTTGATAATCTTGGAACTAAAACCCAGCATTCTCCGTATACTTCCGGCCATCGTGAAATCAAGGTTAAATGTACTTCCTATAACGCATTGTAGTATGCTGTTATCCGGCAACAAGTAAAAATGATTTTATTATAACCTTTGTTGATGCTACCTTCAGCTTCACTGACTTTACCCAGTAAAGTAGGGTATCGTTTGATAAACTGTGTTTGTAAGTAGCCGTTTATTTCGATAATTTCATTAGATCTGTGATTAATCTTAATCGTTTCGGTCTTACTAGTTGCCGGCCATTTAGGATGACTATAGTGCACGGAATCGTTTTCTTTCTGATGTTATGAATCGAATTACGTCCATAGAAGCCGATTAGCGTCAAAACATATTTTCGTCGCGGATCCAATTCGACCGATGGATATATATTATAACTGGCCACGTTTCCAACACTTTCGAGACTAAACGTAATTGATATTTTCACCAAGCCGGCTTGAGTCTTTCTTACAATTTCACGTCAATGTCCGTGTTATTACGTAAAAAGTAAAAACAAAGATGACTGCACGTGCAAGTGTTAAAATTCTGTTCTCTTTTGTAATTGTAGTAGACGTCACAACACGTAATGTACTTCATAAGTTCCCTAGGCGGCTTTAGATTTCCAAAACTTCATAGTAAAGCACTTTAAGTCCTCATTTGATGTAACATACCCAGTAGTTACCTCCGTCGTTTTTATCCTCAAAATTTACAATCGCAGACTCATATCCCTTTGGCTTCTTAAGAGAACGTCGCGTATGAAGACACCTCTAAAGTATGGCACGTTTGAGACATATTTTTGCAAGTCCAAATCGGTTAAGGCGCGATAAGGTAATTTTACCAGTATTCTGAACGCCAATAAGTCCTAAATTACAAAGCGGTACCTGATTTGTACGACTTCAGGTAAAGTTCGAACACTTTCTTGCCTGTAGCGACAGCTTCCATCATTCTATTACGTCTACCGGTTTCTATCTGAAGATTTTTCGCCTCCTTCGAATCGCTGACCGCTTCAGCAATCCTCGCTGCTCCATCGCTTAACGCTCCGAGCGCCGAAAGACCCGCGCATAGTGGAATTAGCGGCATGACCCCCCGTTTTAATTAGTGGTACAACCGAAGGCGTCTGCACCTTTTGTCTTCCGCTGACCTCTTTAATTACTGCCCGAAAGTTATCCAGATTACGTTTTTATTTAACTTGCAACCCCTCTACCTTTACACAAACCTCGTCGTTTAATCGCAACACTTTCCTTGTTAAGGAAATTAGGTTTAAATTTAAGTATTTGCCCACGAAGCTTTGTTGTCTTAGTAGAAGTTAAAGTTCTACCACTGTGCTTCTTAGTTGCGCGTTTCTTACACTGACCCCGTCTGCGTAGTCGGCTACAAGTTCTCATGCCCATACCTAATTTACGTTTCACTTTCATGCTACAGCTACGGAGATTGTCGCTGGTCTTTCACCTAAAGGAGCGTCTTTAGATTTCACTCTATTTCAAGCCTTCTCTTGTAGCACCAAGTCCGCCCGGTGGCGCTCGTTTAAATCATTGCTATCTCTACACGCTTTATCGAGTAAATTTACACCTTGGTCTTGATTCTTTAATCTAGCTTCAACCTTCGTGCTCGGACCGCAATTGCTATGTTCGGGAACATGTGATTCAACAGTCAATTTGTTAATTAAACTACTGACCACACCGCGACAACTTTTAATTTTACTACACTTTAACGATCTTCCTTGTGTCGCGTTGCAAATCATTATGACCTCGATTTTAATTAATTGCGTTATTCATAGAATTTGATATCGGGACATCTACACGTATATAAACAAAGATACAATCGCGAGTTTTAAACAAAGCGCTCGTCGTAAACTCAGTCTCGAAACGTTTTCTCTAACACTTAAGATAATGCACCTTCAACGCATCTTATTCTATGGCGGAATCGCATTCCGTCTACGACCATCATTCGTCAACAGTAGCCATTTCTCGCTTCTCTAAGCGTGAAATTCCAAGTAATCATCTTATAAATTTTATTTTAAGTCTCGTCGAAGCAAACAACGTTCATTTTAACCCTTTCTTTGTTCTCGCGTACAAACACTGCGACTCATCATTTAATATGCACGTGCGCGTGAAACCAACACGTTTTATTACGCGAGTCAACCGGTGGTAACACGTTGAAGGTCGCATGCGCCCGTGCCCTCCGAAAGTTTAAACATTAATTGTTAAAGATTAATCTTTAACCATTCATCTTTAAAGATTAAAGATGCAAAATGTAAGTTTAAAAGTTTATTTTTTCAATTTGACATAATGTGTACATGCATACATAAACCTAAGGTTACCTGCGCTACATAGTTACAATTTTTATTTTAAGGTTTCTACATACTAATAAGTTTTGAATCATTATATTTTTACATTTTTCACATTTTATTATATTGTTATACGTTCTAAAATCCAATTTCTACATTGTTGGGAATATTTCCATTAAAAATTTTAAAGTAATAGTCTTTATGAAAGCTAACGAATTCCAATAGCGTTACTTTTCGCGACGTAGGATCCCTGTATTCGATAAATTCACAGGTGAATTGCAGAAATTGGTGCTGCAAAGCGCTTAAATTATTAACAGGCGGTGATATCGCTCGATCCGGCATTGTAAGCGATAACATCAGTCCAGTTACGCGAAACAAAAGGATTTATTAAATATCTTAGAATGTACGGAAGCAAGTTAACTTTAAGTTCGTGTCTTATTAGCGGTTTCAATTTGAACAATTCTCGGCATTCTTCAACGGTAAACTTCATTTCCAATTGTTTAACAGCCGAATTTCCGCAATCAATCACCTTAGTGATTTTTATTCCGTTCATTCCTACAAATAAAAATGTATTATCATCCAAGTTAATCGTGTAGCTCTAAATAGAAACATTTTCGCTGTTAAGATCTTCCATTGTCGTAAACTAATTTTTTAACACAACCGCAACTCGTTGCTCAAAATTGTAATAATCGATTTGTGTCTACAGACTACGCAACCAAAGCGCGCTACTGGCTCTAAGGCATAAAACACGCAAAGTCCAACCTCAATATATTTTTGATGCGTAATAACATAACCATCGCGCTCGCCGCCAGTTAAAACATAACGGTTTGAATTAATTAGCCATTTTGTAGCAGTATTCGTCTGCATTTCCATCTCTGCGGTCAATTATATCAAACTGACTCATCTCGTCATCCTTGGGTTGCATGGGTGAAATCGGATGGTGGATATTTAATATTTTTCTACCTTTAGCGTTCAAAAAAGAAACGTGCTTCGTTTGCTTAGCTCTTCCGTTGCTAGCGGTGGATATTCACTCGAATTTCCAAACAATGATTCTTCCAAAATATCAACATCTTGCGTTTTATTTTTTGTTTGCACCGAATTTTTAATTGTAACGTACTCGTAGCTACCACAACACTCCACACTTTCTTGTCCTTCTACAGAAGGCACCGATGAACTTAGCTATCGTTTACTACCAGATTCCATTTCATAAAACTTTAAAACTTTATTCAAGTTTTCGATTTCTAAATTTACGATCTTTATACGCTTTTTACCCTAACATTGACTCGCCAACTATAACAGGAGATGGGCCATAGTACAGTCAATCAAACTGGTTCATCTCGTCATCAACGCTTTTAATAAAATTCGCTTATAATATAGGGATGCATGTAGGGATGAATCAATCTTTCACAATATAAGCTATAAACAAAGCTGTAATCTAGACTATAATTCTTGAAAGCGTTGTTGCCGCCTTGCTCTGCGAAAGAACTCTCAAGATAGTGGGTATTAATGTGAAACAGAGGCTATAGATTATTACCAGTTTTAACTAAAAGAAATGGATGTTGAAAATATAAAGATGAAATTCTGAAAATCCAACTTGGGCAGATAAGCACTCAGTGAAAAGTAACGTTCGGTAACAATTCGTATACTTTGCTAAGTCTGTATAACATCTTAAGATCACATTATTATTTCACTGCATAAAGTTATTGAACAATCCAATTTAATATGGAGTAAATTAATTACGTTTAAGAATTCAGTTCCATTAAACATTGGAGTTAGTGGTCTGGATATCTCGATCATCTACTGTTGAACCTTCTATGTGCCTATGTGACAGCGATTTGGAACCATACGATAATCTTAAAGTCTAAACAAAATTTCGTATTAGACCACTATTCAATGAATCATGACAAACTTCTTTTCTAGAAGACAGTATAATTAGCGTTTTACTCACTAGTAAGTGCAGATATGTTCGCATTGGAAACATTAAATCCATTTAAGAGCAATTTAATAGATTCAGTTTTAATTAAATGAACCCTCAAACTACACGACAATAATTAAATTATAACTCATTAGAATGACTTCAATGGTTTAATAAAACAAACAACATACGTTGTTAAATTAAAACTAAGTTGTAAGAAAATTAGTTTCTAAACCCCTGCAATAAAAAATAAAGAATTTTAATTAATGATATTTTGTGCTGAAATAGAAAAAAGTAGAATATTAAGTGAAACCACGCAATTAATAACGAAAATTTAGTCCTTTCTCGAATTTCGCGGTGTCAAAAATGTAATTACATGACAATTTATATGGAGGTTAATATTCTCAACTCAAGTGACAGATGTCTTATCTGGAATGGACCTTCAAATAATCAAATCGTAGTATAACTAAAATAGGTCGAATGACAATGCATAAACTCAACAGTAGATACGAATTGTTCCTTATAATTGTACGCCATGTTGGATTTTTTGATCAATCCAAAAGCAAATATAATTTATTAAAAAAGCATACAATTACTTATATTTTAATTCCAACTACTTGTTGAGTTCTTCCGGAATAAACACAATCCACCCCTCAAACCAAGAACATATCAAGATTTACCCCAATTCAAAACCCTATACATATTTAGCGTTTGAATTAGTCACATCACAACAATAATTAATTTAGTAGATTAATAGCAAGAAGAACAATTTTAATCCATAATACTATTGATTTTAGACCTTATAACAATTATGACATTTAAAATCGAACGCTACTTCAAACGTCACAAACGAGATGCAAGTTATACTTTCAGCAGCGCTATCCCCTCTTACTTTAATTTAAACGTTCAATTTCGATACATAAACAGAATCAATTACTATGGTTTAATTAAAAGAAATTTTGATATAGAACTTACGGCTATGAAAGTAAATATTAGCAAATGTTAATTTTAAAGGAGATAAAATCGATTATGGGTGTTCAAATTAATTTCCAATATTATGCCGCTTTATAAAGGATAGTGGGCAACCAACGTCGTATCAATACAACTAAAGAATGATTAAACAAAAACAAATACTAACTAATAATGAAAATCTTAACTAGTTTGTAAGCTAAAATAAATTTTAAATTAGGAAGTAACCAAGCCTTACAAACGCAGAAATTATATAGTTAAGAATATCGATAGCATTACAGAAATATCTTAGAAAGTCCAGCTTATTTCATAATTAATATGAATAAAGCGAAAATAAAGCTTCATAACTAATAAGTAGCAATAAAAAGATCCTATCTGATATGTAAAAATACAAATTTGATCTTTAAAAGTGTTTGACTTACAAATCATTATGTGGCGTAATACAGGGTGGCCAAAATAAAAGAGGCCCGGTTGAATACAGATGTACAAATTACTAATACATTATAATTTTTATTTAAAAGTAGTAAATACAGAATATTATGAATAACAACATACTGAACATTCAATAGTTCACAGGTGATGTTGAAAGTGTTCGTCATGAACTTCGATACAAATTAGCACGTCTCAACATGTTATTGAAAACTTTTTCCAGTTTATTTAGTGTGATTTCCGCAATTGTATGGCAAATGTTCGTTTTCAATTCTTCAATTGTACGCGGGTTGTTACTATACACTTTACCCTTTAAGTTACCTCATAAATAAAAATTGCAGGCAGACAGATCGGGAGATCTGGGAGGCCATAAATCTGCAGAAACTGTACGATCTTTTCTGAAAATTTCATGGACGTATGACATTGAAAACCGTGAAGTATGCGTCGTGGCACCGTCTTGCTGGAAAAACGCATAATCTCGTTCTTTCTCCGTCAGCTGCGCTACGAATGGTTGCAACATTTCCGTTACATACACTTCAGAGTTCACGGTCTTATTAAAGAAAATGGGGCCTACAATCCGTTGGGCTGAAACTTCACACCAAACGCCTACTTTTGCATCATGCAGAGGTACCTCAAAGCGTTCCCTGGGATTGTCTATTGACCAATAACGAGTGTTTTGAGAGTTCACGTACCCACTAAGATGGAACAATGATTCATCTGTAATAAAGTAAAGATTTAGATCCAGGTAACCATCAGCGACATGAGTGAGTAACCATTCGCAATAATGTTGTCGTTTTGCATTGTACGTATGTTTTAATGTTTGCATCACCTTTACTTTGTACGATCGCATACGCAACTGCTTTAACATGTTTTGGCACGACGTTCGCTTGATGTTTAGTTAGGAGGATAGACGTCTAGTTGATTTTCGTTGACTTCTTGGCATAGTCTCTTGAACAGGTTGAATATTTTCCGGTGAAGAAACCGTCTTTACATGGTTACGTTTGGCGTTAGCTACTGAACATGTAGCTCTAAATTTGGTAATCATTTTCTGCACAACACTTTTAGAAGGAATAGAGTTTTGTGGATATTTTATCATGAACCTTTCATTTAATGTTACAAACGATTTACATTCACAATAAATTTCAAGAATAAACACTGTTTGTTCGATTGAAAACAGCATTATGGAGAACCCTATTCACAACCACCATTAACAACTGACAACGCAACACTGACAAACACAATATGACAGTTAACACGAGATGGCCGCTGGACATCACATGATCCCTCTTGAGCGCTCTATTCAAATATCACGTACAGTGGTATTTTGGTCACCTTGTCATATAAAACATGAGGTATGACAATTAAATGGCGATACTAATCGAATCGCCTTGAACTAAGATATTCCCTAGCAATGAAGAATGGAGCATTTAAGAAGAATTGTACAACTCAAGTGCGTGTTTTTGAGTGTATAGGAGCTTTACAGCTGGTAGAGAAGAAGCTGAGGACGACAAAAAGCTAGGACGCCTAGTGTCTCAAAAGTATTCCAGAAATTGTTATGAAGGGTAGACCTCTGAGCATAAGAGATGATAGCTGTATTATCAAATATCAATAGGGAAGTTGTCAAACTAATTTCGCATAGCATTTAAATATGTCAAAGGTATTTGCTAGAATCGTTCCCGGGAATCTTATACTTGGCCAGGAGTACCGAGTTTCAAACTGTGCTACGATTTTGGATAACATTAAGCAAAGTCTAGGTTTCTTGACTTATCTTGTTACGTGTGATGAAACGTGGATCATCCAGTAAGATCTGGAAAACATTGAACAAACAAGTCCGGAAGAAAAGATACGTTCCTGTTCATAATGCTTTATCTATGAAACAGTTTTTGATCTTCAGGAAAATTTGTCATGCTTCTCTGGTACCTTTTACTGGTTAGAGAGCTTGATGTAAAGTATTTGGTATCAATTTGACTCTGTTAACTTGACTGGCTTTGCTCATAGTGCATGAAACAACTAAGGGGTTCATATTTAATTTATAACCTCTGCCTTAATTAGAAAGACGACGTTGTAAGGCTTTTCACCAGTTTGTTTATGTTTTACTCGATTCAATGACACGATTTATATTACAACCTGTATATTTTCATTCGATATAATTTATTCGGTATTAAGATTTGAATTAGATCTTCGATAAAAACATGTATGTTTTTATACATGTGTTTTTAAAGGTCAATTTCATTATTTACACTGTAGAA
>JAHWXV010374329.1:0-12329 GCA_024586415.1 Phrixothrix hirtus | reverse complement strand
TTAAGTATGTAAATAATGCACACAAATCATTAAAATATTATTTTATTTTTATTTTGAGGACGATAATTGGAACGGTCACCCATCCAAGTTACTCGCCAGAGAAAACGTTGCTTAACTCTTGAGATTTTTCTCAATAACTCACTTCAACAAATTTTCTCAGAGAAACCAATTAGTTCGTGTAATATAGCATTACAGGTGCTAGAAACATAGCGAGTTTAAAAAAAATCGTTCAAGCCGTTTTCGAAAAAATTGCAAAAAACCTAAAAATCACAAGAATAAAGTGGCACTTGCGGTCATTAGATTTTAACGAAATTCTTACAGGAAAGTTCCAAGGTGGGAATAAACTTATATATAAAATTTCGCTTTCCTACGACGTTTTGTTTTCGAGATATTTTGACAACAATGTACACACATACACATACACACACACACACTCCCACACACACACACACGTACACACACACACACACACACACACACACACACGTACACACACACACACACACACGTACACACACACACACACAGACCAATTTCTAAAAACATGTTTTTCGGACTCAGGGGACCTGAAAACGCATATTTCCGCTAAAAACTGGACACCGAAAATTTTGACCGAAAACATGACTTTCTCTATACTATATTTCATATACGTAAGAGAAAGTAAAAATACGGGGGTTATTTTAGGTATTTTATAATTTAAATTGCATTTAGAATGCGCTGCATCTACAAATTTAGTGGTTAAATGATCACGATCCGTCACTTTGTCTGAAACTTCTAGTTTTTTATCGCAGATATGACAAATTGAAGCCGTATTGAAACTATACTGTTCTGCATTAAGTTTATGCATTGGAAGCATAATCTTTAAATGGTTGTTATATATGTTTCTAACATCTTTACAAAGCCTTTCCATAGATACTTTTGCACAATCTTCTTCCGTATATGTCTCATATTTGCTTAATGCATCATTATATGAGCATTTAATGTAGTATCCGAATATCGTAATTTTTACTTTTATAATTAAATTCTACACCATAAACATTTATACTTATATTATTATTAACTTCGAATTTGCTAATATCGTTAAGTTTAATCGGAAATTCCATTCCTGCAGTATTAATCACCTCAGTATAATGAGGGTAGGAAGATGTTCGAACCGGATGATTATGGTAATTGACTGGATATAATACGGAGGTTACTGCCCAAGCAAAACACACATTATCTAAATTATGCACATTCACACATGCTTGCTTTCGTTGAATTTATATAGGTAATTTAATGTAGGATGAGGCTCTAATAGGCATATAATTAATTTCGATATGTGAAATATTCTTTAGTCTCCACCCTCATCTTTCAATTGAAATTCCTCGCTCTTAGTTTTAATGTTCGAGCATAGCTCGTCGTAAATATGTGATACGTCGATCATTTCGCGAGTTATTACGCTATATTTAGTGTTAAACGATTTTAAATCACCGAGAGAATTTTTCTCAGATGTGTAATATCCAAATAATTCCATGTTAAATTTGATACCGCCCTGATGCGATTTTACCACAGTATTTATTAAATCGATTATCGGATGTTTGACTGATTCTAAAAACCCAGAAATATTAATCCCGCTACCGTTAATTTTGCATGTACAAATCCTATGCTTTAAAGCTAGTTTGTAATTCTACCATATTGTGAGAATGTGGTTGCTGAATGTTTCTGCGAGCGTAGATGTTCCGCATATTTTTATGATGAAAAAAATAACTTACTGAGTCTTCACTCTGGATGGTCCCGGTGTTTCTATAAACGTAATTTTAACTTTTTTCACTTGCGGTTGCACCTCATCCTTTATACTTCTATCGCTGTTTATATGATCAACCAATTCAATCCCATTAGCTATTATCTCGCCGCATGCCTCACATATATGACTTGAAGCGTGCATCAGTGAAATGTGTCTTTTGAGATTATCGTGACGTTTGAACGTAGCCTTGCAGATAACACATGTTGAGATTTTGCCGTTTACACATGCTTTCATGTAACGTGCTAAATTATCATTCTATGTGAATGATTTTGCACACTTCGAACAGGTAAACATGGTCGCTGTATTAAAAAATAAATTTAGAATATGAAAGATTTAATTAATCAAGCTTTGTAAATTTATTCATTAAAAATATGAGATTTAAAAGATGCTTACATGTGAGATGCTCGAAAAATGATGTTTTAGGGGGATGATGTGGTTATTGGAATGTAAAGCTGTAACAAAAATAAAATTAGACTATGAAAATATTTATTTAATTAAGCTTCGGAAATTATTCATTAAAAATATGAGATTTAAAAGATACTTACATATAATTTCTTTGCAGTGATGCGGAGCACAAAATATCAAATCACACTCAATGTAAATAATATAAAATTTGTACTTTAAGTATAAATAAACATTTATTACTTTACGTAGCGTAGATGTTGAATGCTTGAAAACGTTAGATCAACTTTCACTAAACAATCAAACACTATTCTTATATAGAACATGACTGTATGGTGGTGATATATAGAGAGGATAAACGAATAAGCTTATTTCGTATCTATATTTATTTATTAAAAGGATTGTTAGGGTGAAAATAATCATGTTTCATCTCATCATACCATATAATATTTAAAAGTATGATTATAACAAATATGGAATTTAAGTGATGCTGCATAAAATAATTATGTTTTCCGACATTTAAATTATGTTCTAAACTAGGTTACTATGAGATTATCTATAAAATATAAACTAAATTAAAAATGTATGATATCACTTAAAGTATATCTATTATGGTGGGATGTGACTTAATTTATTAATGAGGCAATATGATCCGAGTTATTTCGTTAAATTATAGAATTATAATGATGCCACATAGATAGAAATTCTAATGAAATATAAAGGACTAAAATTGCTTGGATGCATTTTTGAATATTATAAAAAACGTAATTGAATTATAGGACTATTTTTTGAGTTTAAAAATTATAAACCTTAATTGCATTTCCAAATGAACAGGATATTTTATGTTCTGATATACAATTACCTCAATAAAAGGGCTCCCGCGTTGAACTATTTTTGCTACTTTAACACTTATGCTATTTAGTGGCATTTACGAGAAAATGTAGGAAACGTAAATATCCGAGTTGTCATTTTGGGTTCGGATGTAGAATTATCGCAATAAAAGGGTTTCAGCATTATACGCTTTTTTGCTACTTTAACAATTATGCTATTTAGCTACATTTACGAGAAAATACAGGAAACATAAATATCCTCGTTGCCATTTGGGATCCGCATGTTGGGTTTAACATAATAAGGGTTTATTTATTAGGACCGAATTCCTCAAAGTACTAAATTTTTTATTTTTATTTACATTTACGACTTGTATTACTTTAAACTATGGATGTATTTATACTATAAATCTATACTATAAGATTATTTAATTGAATGTCCTTTTAATGAAATATTTCTATTTAAAATGTTAATTTATATATCGGCAAAAGGTTCTGTTTGAGAATTGATAAAGATCTACTTCAATGCGAATGGATTTTATATGCGACTAATAGACTTGAGTTAGTGTTAGGCTTCACGTTAGAATATATTTCTTACATTCATTTAATGTCTGAATAAATAATGAAAATAGTTGAATTATGTGCTATCCGCTATCATAATTAAACCGATAATTAATGTAAACATAACATTTCTTAAATAATCTATTGTGGATATAAATATGAATGCTATTCGATTGATGTGTAAATTCATTATACAGCGTTTTATAGTTGTGCGCTGTGACGTCATCATTTTATGCGTGTCACAACCTGCAGAAACCTGAATCATGCAAACATGTTTGTATATGTACAAGTTTCGAGTGTGTCATTGATTAAACAATGAATAAAAAACCGCAAATAAAACCGCGACACAGCGAATTAAGCCTTAAATTAACTTCCAGACTAATTACATAATAATAAATTTTAAATTAATTTAATTAGAGCTTCGATTTTCACATTAATTTCTCAATTAATTAAATTAAACCTTGAATAAAACCGCGAAATAAACTGCGAATTAGAACAAAAACCCGGGAATAAAACCACGAAAAAGCGAATAAAACCCCAAACCCGTGAAATAAACCTCGAATTAAACCGAAAAACCGCGAAAACAAGAAATAAACCGCGAATAAAATCTCGAAACCGCTAATAAAATCGCGAATTAAACCGAAAAACCTCGAATAAAACCGTGAAATCACGAATTAAGCCGAAAATCCGCGAAATAAACCGCGGATTAAACCGAAAAACCGCGAATTAACATCCTTACCGCGGACTGCGAATTAACCCTTTTCCTTGAGGATGTAACGATGGCGTCGTACTGTCTAATCTTCTCTACTCAAATAAAACGCCCAATGCCATAGCAATAATAGACTGGTTTTGAAATTCTTTAACGGGCTGCCTGTTCTCTAAATCTGGCTCCCAGCGATTATTATTTATTTTTTAAGCTATAGGAACATTTACAGTGAACCTATTCTTTTGACACGAGCATGTGTTCGCTGCTGTAAGCGAGTGGCTAGCAGGGTAAACCAAGACATTTTTTTTCAAAGGTATCGAAGAACTTCGTCATAAATACACCAAATGTATTAACTTTTTAGATGATTATGTTCAAAAATAAAATGATTTCAAACGTACCAGTTGTTTCCTTGTATATTAGGGACAATCTTTTGTGAACCCTTCTTGTACATGAATAAAGTATTTAAAATTTTGCCTGGTCATTGTATATAAAAAAATTCTCGCCCCGCTCCCAAGGACAAAATTTTGAATGTATCGCTACTTGTATATATAACACTTTTTTGAAACCGCACTACTTATTAAAAGGATTCAGAAATTCACAAATATTAAAATATCATTTTCGACAATCGTTTGAAACATAATAAAATTTGTTAAAGGAGGTGGTTATAGTATTTTATACACGATCGTAAATTAGAGGAATCAAAGCAAAATTAGGGATGTGCAGTTATGGTTGAGAAATATTTATATCATATGCGTATAAATGAGAAAATGTATTGTAGATTTGTGATTGCGAGTACAGAAATAAATTGTGGCTAACTTTAAAGGCCATGGCGTGAACGAAAGACTGCTAAATACAATAAGAGCAAAGTAGAGTTTTATGAGAATAAACAGAACTGCAAGCGAGTGCAGTGAAATTGGTTAAGATGTGATGTATCGATGGTTTTTTAATGTCTTTATGTATAAATGTGTGAAAAATGCCTGCGAGGAAATGCGTGGAACAGCAGTAGGGAATACAAGTGCGCAAGTATTACTGTATGAAAATCATCAAATCGTGGTAGTTAAGAGTATAAATCAAATGCAGCATATCTTAAATGAATTTGTAGTGGCGTGTAGGGGAGGAAAGAATGAAGAATAATAGTAAGGTATGACAGCAGGTAAAATAAGGACCACTTTGTAGGTTACTGTTTTGAGGGTATGGTTAAATGTGATAGTGGGTAGTGGATACTTTGGTAGAAGACGGTTTTAGATTTTGCTTGCCCTGTTATAACTGATGTCGGTAGCGTAAAGTGTAGATTCTGATTGTTAAACAAGGTAGCAAGCGTTAATAGCGAATTCATAAAACGTGATTGTTGTGAACTAATTTATTAAGACTATAAAAAGGGATGATCGCAATAGCAATGTTTTGATTAAAGCTTGTTTGTTCGTGTGATTTAAACGTGACCGGGTAAGTCAAAGATGAGCTACATGCTGGTCAACTCCTAACTGTAGTCACCGATGAAACAATTAAAGATATGGAATAATTGGCGAAAGAATATTGCTGGTTGATGTTTGTTGAAATTGAGACGGGTCTGGAGATTGATTCAGCAGTGGCTCAAATATCGTTCTTCATAATATTCATTCAAACAAGCATTGCTATCGAGGGTGTGTTACCTTTTAACACTAAAGCAAAAAGCTGCTAGGATGAATTGGCGCCATTTTGTGCAAGAAAAATTTGATAATGGTACTAGCAAACTGTTGATAATATGACAATAGGTGACGAATTTATCATTATGATCCCGCAATAAAATAGTAATTCACGGTTTCGTGTTTCGAAAGCGAACCGTCATCCATAAAAGTTTGCACAGCAGGAAGTGTTGGAAAGAAAATTATGGCTTAATTTGATGCCGAAAGTGGTTATGTAGTTAAGTATATCATTAAACGATCGCAAGACAGTATGCGACAATTTGTGCATTAAAAGCTTTTACGATATGGTATGAAAAGCGACTAGACACTGATTAGCGCGGTTTGCAATTTTTCAGTCGCAGGGAATGAGGTTGCTACCCCATCTACCTTATTCGTCAGATATGGCACTCGGAGACTTTTATCTAGCATAAAAGAAAAGTTATGTGGACACCGTTTTTCTTCACACCGGAAAGCTCTACAGGAGTATGAAGAGGAAATTTGCAGTTTCGGAGGATATATACGAGGGCAGCGCCTAAATTTTCCACTATGACTATGAAAGAATGGCGTAGATTCATAATTAAATTTTACTTTTGATTATAATTTCCCTTCACATCAATGCTCTTATTACATTGTTTCAGTAACAACACAATACCTATAAAAAGTTATTCCCAAGTTGCTGTCTTCACCTCTTCATCATAACTGAAACGGCGTCCTTTAAGGACCCTTTTTAAATTTCCAAATAGATAATAGTTCCTAGAGTATACGGAGGGTGATCGATTTGTTCAAGCCGTAGACACAAATTACGGCTTGCCTAACTCCAACAGTGTACACGAGGAAACGCACGCTTCTAGGTAGTTTCCCATGTCCTTTCTCCTGAATATTTTGTCGTACTCTGTGCAGGAGTCCTGCATAATGTGCCCCGTTGACTGTGATGTTGCGTTCTTTAAAGTCTATAAGAAGAGTGCCCTCATAATACTAAAACAATTTTCTTAGCGGTGCTTCTCCTTTTCGCCCCAGGATCATAATAGAGAACCATCCTTTCATTTCCTTTGACAATTGTTTTCAACACGTTCACAGTGTTTTCTGCATAGTGCTCTAAAAAGAATGAATCACATTCAACACGATACTGGTGCTGAACTATTGAGAGATGTTTGCCTAAATGGCCGTGGAGGAATCAACGAACGGTTATATCTAAAAGTCTCACTTGTTGTGATATTTCTTTCACCTTCACGATCGTCTAATACAAGATCTTTAACAAGGGCACTGCTGTCGGATATCAGGACTTCCACCATTCTCCTTGTTCTGGCGTCATCTTTCAAACATTCTTGTCCCATTTGAAATCATTTTGACCAATGTTTTACCGCAGAATAAGATGGAGAATTTTTTCCGATTTTTAATGTTTTGAGGAGAAAATCTTTCTTGAGTAAGGAACTTGATAACAGTTCGATACTCAATTTTTGTCACTTCAGACATCGTCATAAACGACCGATAGGTGTAAGAAAACTAATTGGCTTAAATTAATTTTTTTTCCAAGGTTAATAAGACTTGAACTGGTGTGTTATTAACATTTTGAGTAGTTGCGATACCTTGATCTATGTCAGACAGGGAAATTTTGGCACTATCTTCATAAGTGTATACAGTTTAAGGTAGGTACTTTGAAAAACTTTAAAGCACAGGTGTCAATTAATTGTATCAGCTAGTTTGAATGCTATATTTATTTTTACTTTATAAATTGATAACAAATTTTTAATTGCATTAATGCAAGGTAATTATAACTTTTACAATTAAACTGCCATCAATACTAAAGTCCCCTTTGGAAATCTTTTCGTTTGCAAATCGAAATAAGGGTGCATTAGCACCCAAGATTTGTGAACTGAAGTCTTTTTTTAAATCATTTTGGTTTAAAATTACAAAACGGTGTTTTGGTGAAAAATTGATACTACTAAACAATTCTAGAGCTATATATGATGTTCCTAAATGACGTGGATGAAGTTTTATTCGAACAGGATGACCTAAAGTTTGATAAGTTATTAAAAGTATTTAATACAATTAAAAGTGTACCTGATACATAAAACACTGGGCTATCGATGTAGGTATTTGTGTACGGTAAAATATCATCAATATCGTAAATTTTCCAATAGTAAACAAAAGATTTTCCCAGCTCGGTAATTTGAATTGTTCGGTTGTTTTTAGTTGCTTCAAAATCTCGTTGATAAACAATGGTTGCTGTTTGCTTGTTCAATGTTTTATTATTGTTTGCAGAATTCTGTAAAGGTGTTAGGTTTTTTAAAACTTGCTGTTGGTGTCTTTCTTTTGTAATTGTTTTCGCAGTACTGGGACTGGGGCTAGAATCATTGATATGTAGAGCATACTTCAATAAATTAATCTCATACAGGATTTTCTTTTCCAGTTCGTCCAAACGATTGTTCAATTCCTCTGTAAAGTAGATAAAATAAAAAATAAGTTAATGCGTTATATATTTACTAACTAGATGTACAAACTCCTTTCAGTTGTCTTGTTATGGATGCATTAGCGCTTGCTTGAATCTCTTCTGTGGAAATTTTGCATACTGCATGTTGAATTTCTTCTGCTGAATTAAAGGATGCATTTATACTATTATCTGAAATTAATAAAAATATTTGTGTATTTGTCATTTTTTTTATAACATCATTTCTGGTAAATTTCAATTTTTGCGACTTATTGGTTGCGCGCATTTCTGATTTAGTTCGGTATACGAGAATTGCTCTTAATATATTGCCACATAGGTATTTTCAATGCTGGAAATTTGAAATTTTCTGCGTTTGTATACGGAATTTTATAGTATTCTGACTATAGCAAACGATCAAGGTAAATTCTGTGACGAACTTGCATTTTAAACAGCAAGTCGTAATTGAATTCTTGGTTGCGTAGAAAGAAACTGGGTAAACTATTATAAACGTTTATTTGTTATATATTGAAGCTGGGCAGGTTGATAGGAGTGCGGTTTGTCACTGGGCTTAGAGAGTTAAAGCTTGACAAGGCGAGAAACTGTTTTACCACAGTCATCAACACAAACACGTTGAACTGCGTTGATGCCATTATTAATCAGGATTGTCATATTATAAATCGGCAATTGAGCTTTCAACTTTCAATTAGCAATAGAAGTGTGATCATAATTATCAAAGCAGTAGGATTTCTGAAGGTTAGGGCAAGATGGGTTCCTCGAAACCTTACGATCGAGTACAATTTTCAAAGTAAAGCAATTTGTTTAGAACCGTTGGAACATTTTGATGCTGAAGGGGAAGCGTTTTTGTCCCTAACGAAACTTAGTTGCGCAATTTTAGAATTGTATTACTCTCAGTTGTCACGGAGAAAACAATGTAAAACAATTTTTTAGCTATCTTTTGCGATATTGATAGGGCGATTCTTGTGGATGTGATGTCGAGTGGTGAGATAATCAATTCAAATGCTTACTTAAATAGAGTTCCATCGAGTTCATTCTCACAGGATTCTAGAAAAAATCGTGACCAGTCAAAATAGCCTCGTCAAAATAACCCTCACAAAAGTAGCCAAAGGTTATTACGAATATGACAAAAACGACAAAATCTTGAACGCGGCGAGAACATGTCCATAGCTCAAAACCTTGAAGATAGAGGTACAAGAATATCTGATATGGATTGAAGCTTCATTAAATTCTTCATCATTTGATATGACAAAAATGTAGTGATTCTATTTGAAAAAATTGATTTGTGAACGTACCCTAAGGTCGCTCCCTATGCCAAGAGATATTTTCAAAACTTTTGGTACATAAGTGTCCCACTGTTAAGTCTGATAGCTGTAAAAATATCACGGCTGTGATATTTACGGTTGCCGAGATATCAATTTATCAATGGAACGTGATTTAGATACTCGGTAGGATAAAAACAAATGTATCTCAAAAAGCATATATGTTAGGAAAATAAAAGTTGTTAAACCTATTTTAATTACTTTCTCTTACGTATATAAAATATAGTATAGCGAAAGTTATGTTTTCGATTAAAATTATCGATGTCCAGATATTAGCGGAAATACACGTTTTCAGGTCCTCTCAATCTGAAAAACATGTTTGTAGAAATTGGTCTGTGTGTCTGTAGGAGTCTGTGTGTATGTGTATGTGGGCGCGTGCATACGTGCATGCGCGCGTGCGTGCGCGCGTACGTGAGTGCATGCGTGGCGCGTGCGTGCATAGGTGAGTGCGTGGGTGCGTGTGTGCGTGTGTGTTCGTGTGTTCGTGTGTGCCTGTGTGCGGGGGTTTGTGTGTGTTTGTGTGTGTGTGTGTGTTTCTGTGTACGTGTATAGTCAATATATCTTGAAAACTAAACGTCATGCAAAAGTGAAATTTTACATATAAGTTTATTACCGCCTTAGCACTTCCGTGTAAGAAATTGGTTATAATCGAATGACAGGAAGTGCCACTTTATTCTTGTGATTTTTAGTTTTTTTGAAATTTTTCGAAAAGGGTTGTAACGATTTTTTTAAACTCGCCACGTTTCTTGCGCCTGTAATGCTATACTACATGAACTAATTAGTTTCCCTGAGAAAAATGGTTGATGTGAGTTATTGAGAAAAATCTCTAGAGTTAAGTAGGGTTTTCTCTGGCGAGTAACTAGGACGGGTGACCGTTCCAAATATCGTCCTCAAAATAAAAATAAATTAATATTTTAATGATTTGTGTGCATTATTTACATACTTACTTATTTTTTATTTAAATCTATAAATTATTTTTGCTTTAAATGAGCTCAAATTTTAATTACAAAACTCTTAGTACATGTATATAGGAAATTATGAATAGATGAATACAAGCACACGCACGCGCGAGAGCACGCGCACGCATACGCGCACGTGCCCGTGCACGGACCCGCGCTAGTGATTGCGCACGCTCCCGTGCTAGCGCATGCGCACACGCCCGCCCTTGCGCACGCGCACACTCACCCGCACACGCACTCGCACACACTCACGCACATGTGAGCCCACACGCACGCACGCACGCACGTACGCACGCGCGTAGTACGCACGTAGGCACACGCACACGCACGCAGG
This sequence comes from Phrixothrix hirtus, assembly GCA_024586415.1. NCBI lineage: Eukaryota > Metazoa > Arthropoda > Insecta > Coleoptera > Phengodidae > Phrixothrix > Phrixothrix hirtus. Next base: position 1,331 of record JAHWXV010374329.1, on the reverse strand, counting down.
CAAGCGCGCGCGCGCAGGCACGCCCGCGCGCACGCACGCTCTCCCCCATGCACGCATAAACGCACGTACGCACACGCACAAGCACCCACGCACGCGAGCACGCCAGCACGCAAGCGCGCGGCCACACGCTCAAGCGCACGCGCACGTGCGCTAGTGTATAAAACCTACTAGTAGAGGTAGTTATTTAAATTATTTTTGTAATCATCCCTCTTCACAAAAGTGAAATTTTACATATAAGTTTATTACCGTCTTAGCACTTCCGTGTAAGAATTTGGTTATAATCGAATGACCGAAAATGCCACTTTATTCTTGTGATTTTTAGTTTTTGGAAATTTTATCGAGAAAGCCTGTCAAGATTTTTTTAAATTCGCCACGTTTCTTGCGCCTGTAATATTATATTACATGAACTAATTAGTGTCTCTGAGAAAAATTGTTGAAGTGAGTTATTGAGAAAACTCTCCAATTTTAATTATAAAATTCTTAGTACATGTATATAGGAAATTATGAATAGATGAACACATGCACGCGCAAATGTACGCGCACGCCCACGCGCACGCGCACGCGCCTGCGTCCGCGCCTGTCAAGATTTTTTTAAAATTCGCCACGTTTCTTGTGCCTGTAATGCTATATTATATGAACTAATTAGTTTCTCTGAGAAAAATCGTTGGAGTTATTGAGAAAAATCTCAAATTTTAATTATAAAATTCTTAGTACATGTATGTATATAGGAAATTATACATGGATGAACACATGCACACGCACACGTACGCCCAAGCGCACACGCATACTCACGCGCACACGCACTCGCACACGCACATGCACACGCACATGCTTACGCACATGCATACGCACATGCAATCCCACATGCACTCACGCGCGTACGCACGCAACCACATACACACGCACGCAAGCACGCACGCATGCATGTACGCATGCGTGCACGCATACATGCATGCACGCACGTAAGCGCGCAAGCACGCACACACGCACACAACCACGTACGCACGCATGCACGCACGCGCGCACGCACGCACGCACACACGCCCGCCAGCTCGCACACACGCGCGCGCGCGCACACGCACACGCAAAAGCACACGCGCACGCGCACTGGTGTATAAAACCTACTAGTACAGGTAGATATTTAAATTATTTTTCTAATCATCCCTTTCATTTTAAAAGAAACCTCATTTGAGGCTTAAAAAGTAGAATTTATAGAATAGTTCATCCGTCGCTTTTAAATCAGAATCTTAATAAATTAAGGAAAATTTTAATTAACAATGATTATCCTAAAAATTTTATTAATAACCTAATTTTTAACAATAACCATACCA
>JAHWXV010374309.1:0-13245 GCA_024586415.1 Phrixothrix hirtus | reverse complement strand
AACATATGTGTTACGTTAGCATTTTCTAAGACAGTTTAGATGATCGTTTGTTCATTCTTGTAGAAATTTCCGCACCCTGCCATATAATTTTTAACTTTGACTTGTAGTCTGCAATATTTTGTATTTCCGTCATTGTTAACATAAGTAGTTTTAATATTAGGTTAATATTACTTTCTTTGTTAATTTTACCTTTTAACTCGTTTAAATGATCAATTTTCGTAGAAAATTTAGTGATTTTAATGCTTCGTTCAGGTGAAAATCTTTCCAATTCTTCAGGATATCACAACAAATTTATTGGCAAAAAATTATGCTTCGACTTGCTATTTAAATGTTTTTCAAAATAAGTTTGAAAATTATAAATTATTTAATATGGGTACATATTCAGAACTTTGAAATCATATGTTAAAATAAGACAGCTCCAAATGAATCAATCGATTAATTTGATTTGTATTAAATGGCATTTAGTTTATTTTGATCAGATACTTAATAATTAAATCAATTTGAACAGAATCATTTCTCCATTCATTGCTTACATGCCAGCTATTATTTGGCAGAGTTCTACACGCGATATGATCATTACGTTCATCTATGTTATTTTCATTTGTATTGCTCTATAATGAAAGGCAATTTACGTCTTTTATGTGATTAATCGGGTAGGTGTTGAAACAATTTAAAGAACAAATTAGGTAATCTTTTGTTTAAAATCACTTTTTATTACTTGAGTTAAACGTATCATTACTAAAAGAGTATAGGTAGTCTAATTTAAATTAAGTATTTCAATTGTAACTTGTTTTATAAATATATTTAGCGACAATGTAATTTAAAATTATAAAAAGCATACCTTGTAAACCAAACATTTGTGTAGAAGCCTTGTGTCCTGATGTCGCTCCTATCCAATTGCTGTATAATAAAGTTGAAGAAGTTGCTCCAAAATGCGGCTGAAATGATAAAGGGAATGATGTATCAGATGAATTTTCAACTCCTGGTGACAGTTTAGACGTGCTATAGGAGTCAGAAAATCTTGAATCTACGGGTATAACATCTGAACAGGATAATTGTGGTAAATCCATGATGGATTGATACAGTGTTGCTGAAAAATATATACGTTTGGAAAATATTAGTCATGTAATGAATTGCAAGTACCTATGTCAGGCCTGTCATTTTCAAAAGATGGCTTAGCGAATTTTGAATTGTCATCCCTACTATTTTCACAAACGGTATCACATATATCATCGACCACTTTGTTTTCATTTCTAGCTTCTTTTAATCCTAATATATTGTCAATCGAAAATTTATTACAATTAACACTATTATTTCTACAAATATCGCCACTTTCTTCTAACTGTTCGGGAGAACTATTTATAATATCTACACATTCGCTGTCATCTAAATCTTGTTCAAAGTCATTTTCAGATTCGGTGTCGTTTTGGTCAAAATCCGTCGGATTGGGATTCAGTAGAAGCTCCATGCCGAGAACTACATTAAACACTTGTCAAGCAAACCGAATACGTAAATATGATTTAACATTGATACGCGTTTAAGGTGTGAAAGATTAGAAGTTGGCAGATGTACTGAACGTCTTTCAGCTACTGTAGCGTGTTGGTTCGGTCCATTAGGTCCTTTGCTGAATCAACTAGCACCTCATACCTGTTCCTCCCTGCGAGAACTCCCACCCTAAGGCTGCTCATCTCGACAGCCACCGCCACAGATTGGTGTTTCGCGTGTTTTCAACTTCCCTAAAATCTATCTTCACACCTTTATACATCCTTTTACACGAGGTTCTAAACTTTTCATAACAATAACTAATATTTATTAGCGGCAGTTTTTCGTATATTGAATTTTCTACTTTTCGTGATTAACGATAAATACGATAATGTATACGATAATTAATTTAAACGTCATTAATCCACGAACCGTTTTTAATTAATCCTTTTACTAACTGTAAGTGTAAGTAAAATGAATTTTCCGAAGGGTTATATTTTAAAATCTTAACTTCAATATCTCGTGCAAAGTAATAATTTTTTCTATACTAAGCTTCCTACATCCTTTAATAAGATTAAACTTACACCGCGTCTTAAGTCACTCCTACAATTTTAAGTCCATCCTCAAGTAATGCTCACATAAAATAGTAAGTCTGTTAAAGATTCGTGCATTCGCCTTGTTGAAAATCACTGGATTGATCCATACGTACCTGTTATAATTCTCCCACACTACTCAAAACGTAGAGTTTTTCATAACGCCGAGATATAGCCGCATTAACACCCTTTGTGTGAGTTATTTAATGTTCTTTGGTTAACAGGGTTTGGCAAATGGGGGAGATAAATGTTGTTAAGTGGTTCATATCATTTTACATCATGAATTTGCGCCCAGTAGTTTATTGTTTGTTGCAAGTGAATCAGGAACATTTTCACACAGCTTGATGGTTCCCATTACGAGAAATAAATTGATTGTACTTTTAAATATAACCTGGTAGAAGTAATCAACCGTTCGTATTCTTTTCAGGACCATTCATTGATATCATTAATTTTAATATAACTGCAAATAGCTTAAATACAAAATATAGATCGGTTTTTATATGAACTAATTTATAGGAAATATACAAAGCTTATGTCTTCATCAATAGGTTCTCAAGTTTTCACTTATTTTAATTCGCATAGTTCTACAGTAATATAAAATTATAGAAGCACCCGCATATATTAGATTAATAAAAAACCATTGCAAATAGGTATAAGTAATTGTTTTTTCAGATAAATACGTAGTATATGTAGGGTGGGCGAAACTTAATGTCTTAGCTATACTAGAGGAAAATGAAAAACGATAGAAAATATCTGAAAAGAGGTTCTTAAATGGGATTGAGTAAGGTCCATTTTAAGCTAAATTTGCATATTTTTTCATGTTTTTAAACTGAGGCAATGTCGTCATCGAATTTTTTTTCGCTGAAACATACCTATATTTTGGCATACTTAAAAAGATCCGATTTTTCTAAACAAATTTCCGTTAAAAAATTACAAGTAAATTTGTATCTAAAATTCGCAGTTGTTGTGATTTAAACAAGTTGCCTTTGGAAAATATAACAAAGTCGCATCTGTCAATAATTAAACATTATAAATTATTATTATTAATTAGCATTAATTATTAATTTAACATTAAGAAACACAGAAAGAAACAAAATATGTAGGCAATCACTACAAAAATTTTCAATGTTAGCACTTCCTACTCCTTGACACTTATCCAATCTCCTCCTTACTACTTTCACTGAAGCATTGCGTAACATTTCCCAGATAGTTCATCGCAAGCGTTTCTAATTTTTTCTTTTAAATGTTCCAAGTTAACAGATGGTGTTTTGTAAACTTTATTTTTCAAAGTTCTCCACAAGAAGAAGTCTAGTGGCGTCAAGTCCAGTGATTTAGGCGCCCACTATATTGGTCCATTTATACCTATCCAATTTTCTCCATAAGTTTAATTTAAATATTGTTGGACAATTCTTGCTTTATGGGGTGGAGCTCCGTCATGCTGGAAATACATGTTTGCTCGCAACTGTAATGGCACATTTTCGAGAAACACAGCAAGCTGTTCTTGAAAAAATTGTAAATATCGTTTACTATGTAAAACTCCTTCGTAAAAATGTGGACTAATCAAATACCCATTAATAATACCACACTAAACATTAATTCCGAAGTGTCCTTGATTTTCAATCGGATTGACATGTGGAATTTCAGTACTCCATAAATGTTCGTTTTTGTATTGGGCTTACCGTTACTAACAAAACGGCTTTCGTCCATCTACAACACATGCTGAAAAAACTGATTGTTATTGATCTCTCGTTTTCCATCACTTGGGCAACATAATCAATTCTTCGTTGTTTATGTTGGTCTGACAAGTGTTCGAAGTTGTGAAGTTTATAATCATGATAACCATTTCCTTTCAAAATTTTTCGTACCGAACTGTATCTTAAATACAACTCACGACAAGCTTGCTGAATCCCGTTCCTTGGATGGTCTTCAAAATACTGCAAAACATGAGCAACAGTATTGCCAGAATTGACCCTTATAACAATTTTTTTTCCTTTCGAGAAGAAAATGCCTCGTTATTTGCACGTAAATTTCATTCCAATCTTGTAAATTTTTTAAGCTTGGAATAACACGTTCAGAGTATCTCGGTGCATATAACTGAACTGCTGTTCCAGGGTTTTTTTGAGATTCCCCAAAATTAATAACATGTCGACTTTTACGTTGTACGTAGTCATTTTAAGAGTAAAACAATATTTGTTAACCATTAGCTTAATTATTGACAGATGCAATTTTTCTATTTGTTTCTAAAGGCAACTTATTTAAATCACGACAACTGCGAATTTTAGATACAATTACAAATTACAATTACATTTACAATTACGAATTTGCTTATAATTTTTTAACGGAAAGAGATAAAAAATTTTTTTATTAACAAGATTTGTTTAGAAATGCCAGATATTTTTAAATATGCCAAAATATAGGTATATTTATGGGGAAAAAAATTCGATGACGTCATTGCCTCAGTTTAAAAACATGAAAAAATATGCAAATTTAGCATAGAATGGACCTTACTTAATCCCATTTAAGAACCTCGTTTCAGACGTTTTCTATTGTTTTTCTTTTTCTTCTAGTAGACTTGAGACGTTGAGTTTCGTTCACCCTGTACAGTATTTAAATATTTTTATCTATACAAAAGTGTTAATTGTATTAAATATCCTAATTTTCCTTAAAAATGGGCCAGTCTTGATGCTTATTCTAATGTTCACTCAAAGGCGAGTCCTGTTTCAAATAGCTTAAAAGTTTACTTAATGTTTTAGAGTGACAATTAAAAAATAGCCGATGCGAACGTTTTTTTGTTAATTTTCGAGCGATATATTGTTAGACTCCAAGTTAGCTAATTATGTTCCAGTCTGATTTTATCATTCAAATATGATATTAGATTACCATTGATAATAAGGAACTTAAAGCGAACTACACAAAATTTAAAATACTAAATCATTTTAACTTTATTTAAGTGAAAACCATTTGCATCTAACCCAGTAAATATAAAAAAAATTTGGTGAGGCAACACACGACTTTCTCTTACCCACATAGATATGCCAATAATATCCACAAATTATTAGATTATTGTCTACGTTTATTTTGGAAATGATAATTGTAACGGTCACCCAACCAAGTTACTGGACAGGCGAAAGGCCGGATATTTTCTCTTTTTCGGAAAAACTGTTAAGTTGACGTAAATGGGCATGAAATACATAATAACCGTAGTGTATTTAAAAATAAAAGTTATAGCTGTTTTCGAGAAAATTGCAAGAATACAGTGGCACTTCCGGTCATTAGATTTTACCTAAATTCTTGACGTCTCATGTGCTGAAGATAAAAAACTAAATATATAATTTCAATCATATATCATAGTTAGTTTTTGACATATGTTGTTCGCAATTAATACGCTAAGTACTTCTGGTTATTCGATTTTCGAAAATTTATTAGAGATTCAACTTGATTCTTATAAAACAGAATGAAGTAGCTAACAAACGTATTAAGTTTTAAGAGAATCGTTAGAGCTGATTTCAAAAAAATCGCGAAAAACGAAAATACGGAAAATATCTAAAAATGACAGAAATAAAGTGGAACTTTCGATTATTCGATTTTAATCAAATTATTGATTTGTAATACCAATGTAGTTAAGGACACAAAAATAAATTTTTAATTCAACTACGACTTTTAGTATCATAGTTATTTTATTTTGAGTTAACGGTGAAGGTACTTCCGGAAAAGCGTTTGAGAAACAGGTTAAACTCTATAAAAGGTCATTAAATATCCAAGAAATTCAATAAGTTTTACAAAAATCGTTAAAGCTGATTTCGAAAAAATCGCAAAAAACGAAAAATTCGAAAATATCTAAAAATAACTGAAATAAAGTTGTACTTACGGTTATTGGATTTTAATAAAATTCTTGATTTAGTATAAAAAGGTAGTTAGGATCTCAAATACAAATTTTTATTTATTTTAAACTTTCAGTTTCGTAGTTATTTTATTCGAAATTAATGCTAAAACTACTTCCAGTTACTCGTTTTACGGACATTTTTCTGAGAAATTGTCTTAATTATACGAAAGCACATTAAATGTCTAAGAAATTCAATAAATTAAAAAAAAATCGTTATAGCCGATTTGGAGAAAATCGCGAAAAACCGAAAAATGACAAGTGACACTTCCGGTTATTCAATTTTAGTCAAATTGGTGTGCTCGCGCGCGAGGGTAGATATAAACTCTAATATAAAATTTTGTTTATCTACGACCTATGGTTTTCGAGATATTTTGTTCACACACGCACACACGCGCGCACACACACACACATACACACACACACACACAAACACAAACACATACACACAGACTAAATTTTAAAAACATGATTTTCGGACTCAGGGCACCCGAAATTGTGTATTTCCACTAAAATTTTGAGATCGAAAATTTCATATAGGTAATAGAAAGTAGAAGTGAAAATACTAAAATATTTAGAAAAATTAACCCGTTTTATTTAAAACAAAAAAGTCCTTTATAAGGTAATACTTCAATTTACCTAGGTTGTAGCATGAGTTTTCACACAAAATTCTTTTGTGATATTCATAAATTCATAAAAAGTCAATAACGCAACCTCATATGTAACTCTTTTTACCATTTCCTCATCTACATGCTTACTCTAGTTTTCAACCCAATTTTGGATCATTCATTTTTTAATCAAATTTTTATGAATTATTAGCCTAAAATGAAAAAAACGGACATTCGAACTCTAATTCATTACGAATTGTCTCTGGATCGAAAACCAATGCAGGCGTTGCAGAAAATCACACAGTCCAAGGGCCCAGGAGTTGTCTCACGTGCGACAGTGTACCATTGGTATGCTAAATTCCGTGGCCGGCAGGAGAATATCGAAGATGTGCCAAGGTCTGTGCTCACCGCCATCGAAACAGACTCGATACTGAGCACACTCATGTTGGCGGAAGACTTCGCCTGTTCACATTCAAATCGACCGCATTCTGGACAAACTTGTGAAGCAACTACGGAAGGGCACAAGTTAACTCACCACTAGAAAAATCGCCATTTGTGGGCCACACAACAACTGCTCCAACTCCACTAGGCAGCACCCTTTTTGGATCCCACTGTGACGTGTGATGAAAAATGGTGTTCGAACAAGAACCCCAAGAACAGAAACAGTGGTTCTCCCCTGGCCAGCCATCAGTTTCGGCCCTAAAACCAGATTGGCGCCAACGGAGTGTTCTTTTGTGAGTTCAGTGGTGGCGTGGCGGCGTGATCCACTGGGAGACTGAACAACATGGGCAAACCATTAACGCCCAATACTACTGTGATCAACTAGACGGAGTCCAGCAAAAAATTCGGTCTCCTGGCCTCGCTGGACATTATCGCGTAGGGGCGGTGTTGCAGCAAGACAACGCCAGACCCCATATCGTAAATTGTTTACCTCCCTTGCTCATTCTCTGGCTGGATAAACTTTTGCCGAACTTGACCACCTCCAAAACCACTTTCGATAATTCTTTGCTTGCAAGCCGCCCGAGTTCTACGCCCATGGCATTGATCTCTTGTCTGAATAATGACAACGTGTCTTTGATAACAATTGCGAGTGTTTTGAGTCATGATTATGTTTTGTTACATTTTAAAAAATAAATTTTCGTTCAAAAGAATTTTGTCTGAAAACTTACGTTAGAACCTAAGTAAATATCAAAAGAGCACAAAATGCAGGATTGATATGTCGTTTAATTTTGGGGCCCTGTTCGAACAAAATATCTTGAATTTTTTATAAATTATTATCTTGAAGCCAACCCAATTATTCTAAACGATTTATTAATAAATTCCTGACATGTTTCGATGTTTTTAAAAGATCATTTTCAAAGTTAACAAACAAATAACTGAAATATAAAGAAAACAAACATAAATTAAAACAGTAAAATAAACCACATACCTAGTTTTATGAAATTCAAAATTTGAATATCAATTAATTTTAAAACTAATAATTGTTCTTGTTTTTTAAAAAACAAACATAACTGCACATAAAAATTTAGAAGTAAGTTGAAGATATTTAAACTGTTGAGAGATAAAATTGCTTTATGAAAAATTATCAATAATAAATTTTAAAAAATCGTTAATAGGAGGAATTATTTCATTTACAAGATTTTTATTACTATGAAATTTATAAGAGCTAATAAAAAAGGCTTCATAAGTGTTTAAAAGAGAAAAATCGCCTAGATTACTACGTAAAACTTTAATATTTAAAGAAGGATCAAAAATGTGGTTAGATTGTAAAATATGTTTTGCGAAATTTGGAATACCAGCATCATCAGCCCTTCTACAGCCAATCTGCGGCATGTGTTCATGAACACGAGTTGAAAAGTGATGCTTAGTCTGACCCATTTAGGCAGTTTCAATATTATTTAGTAAACAAGTGTTACAATTTAGTTGATAAATACCACATTTCTACAAATCTGGTACACGGTCTTTTATGTGACAAAATTTGTTTTAATGTTATGCCATTCCTGAAAACAACTTTAATATTTAGTTTTTTAAAAAATAAAATAATTTTTTAAGATAAAACATTAATGAAAGGCAATGAAATGATACGAGAAAAATTTTTTGTAACTGGTTTTAATGTAGTAATAAATTTTAAATTAAATTTAAATGTATGTTTATTGTAAATTTGGAAAAATAATTTAGGAGGATAATTATTGTCTCTAATTATATATTTAATAATGCTAATTCTTTTTGTTGATTTACTGAATTTAAAGGATAATTAATTAAATGGTGAAAAAGATAATGAAGAGAGGCTAGCTTATGTTGAATTGGAGAATTTGAAAAGAATGGAATGATACGAGAAGTAGTTATGTTTTTGCGGTAAATGTCAAAAATAATTTTGTTATTGTCAATTTGAAGTAAAACATCTAAAAATGGTAATTGTCCGTTAATATTTAGTTCATAAGTGAAATTAAAATTTGTTTGTAGGTCGTTGATTATGTTAAAAAATTCAAAAGAGTCAGTATTAGTTTCATTAAATATAATCTCATATAATATTTAACATGTTTAATAAATAAGGGATGTTTGCTTAATTTATTAATTTCAAAGTGATTAAGGAACATATCAGCAAGGATTGAGGAAAGAGGATAGCCCATTAATAAACCTTTGTCATATTTATAAATTTTGTTATTAAAAGAAAAGAAATTTTGTTGTTTAATTAAATTTAGAAGTTCAGAAATAAATAAAGTAGTGTCTTTCTCTAAATTTGAAGAGCAAATATGATTTTTAAATATATTAATTGATTCAGTAATTAGCGTCTTAGTGTAAAGGTATTTAATATCAAATCATCAAAATATTAATTTATTTTTATTTTGAGGACGATAATTGGAACGGTCACCCATCCAAGTTACTCGCCAGACAAAACCCCACTCAACTCTAGATATTTTTCTCAATAACTCACTTCAACAAATTTTCTCAGAGAAAACAATTAGTTCATGTAATATAACATTATAGGCGCAAGAAACGTGCGGAGTTTAAAAAAAATCGTTAAAACCGTTTTCGAAAAAATTGCAAAAAACCTAAAAATCACAAGAATAAAGTGGCACTTCCGGTCATTCAATTTTAACAAAATATTTATGCAGAAGTGACAAGGCGTCAATAAACTTTTATATAAAATTTCACTTTTCTACGACATTTACTTTTCGAGATATCTTGACCACATACGTACACACACACACACACACACACACACACACACACACACACACACACACACACACATACACACACACACGTACACACACGTACACACACGTACACACACGTACACACACGTACACACACGTACACACACAGAACAATTTCTATAAACATGTTTTTCGGATTCAGGGGACCTGAAAATGTGAATTTCCGCTAAAACTGGACATTGAAAATGTTGACCGAAAATATGACTCTCTATACTATATTTCATATACGTACGAGAAAGTAATAACGCATTGAATTCAATTAAAAGTTCAAATTGCTGAAGTGTGGTAATTTAGACTAACCAAGTATTCGTTTGCTGTATGTAGTAAGTCAATTAAAAGCTGATAAATTAATTAACAAGTATACAACAACTTTGTTAGGTGCTTCATACTACCAACAGGTTACGTCCAATGAGTCGGATACATTGAACGGGACTGATAGAAATGCCACGGGGAAGTCCAATCTCAATGTCGTGTGAGATAAATTTGCACTCGCATAACATATCAACAGGTACTAATTGGTAGCGAAGGGCTCGAAAAATATTTAGTATAGTGTAATGAAATTAGATATAACAAAAAATTTTGTAGAAGATTCTAGAACATTCCAATAGGTTCAATCTAACTAAAATAAATGTGATCATGACTGACTCATTACTGTAACATATATATGGTTACATCAATGAGTCATTGCATTAGAATTTATTACGTCAGCTTTATGACTAATTTTGTTTCTTACTAATCCCGAATTTTTCCAGAATTATCCTTTCTATACCTATAAATAACCTTTTTCTAGTTTCACAAGGAATTTTGTCGTATTAAAAACTGTTATAAATAAATACAAATATAAACGTTTATTATTAGTGTCCTGTAAAACATATACTTTAGTTGAATACGCGTAAATAAATAATTTATAATTTAGTGAATACAAATAAAGACTTTTATATTAGTTTCGCTACACTACGCTTACTGAATTATTATAAAAGATACATTTACGTATGCCATTTTGTTATTAGAATGTAGCAAAGAAATACGATTTAAAAACTGTAATTAAAACTAAAAAATTATCTAAATATCTTAAAAGATCGATATTTAATTCCACTAATTTAATTGCAGCAAAATAATTAGAACCTATATTATGAAAATTTTCCGTATCTCAAGAATTAAAAAGTTTTTTAAATTTTACCCAAAATTTTATTATGTAGGGTGTGAAAATGTTTATACCGCGGTTTAGAAAATGAATCAATCTACTTAAATCGGAAAAGCAATGTTAGTTACTTGCCTTAGTTCAGGGTTGTGGAACTAATAATTTATTTATTGTTGGGGAGAGGGTGCCCCTTCCTTAATTTCCCTGAAATAAGAATAACTACTTCTTTTTATTTATGAACTTATCCAGTACTACATCGTAAGCTCTATTTCATCAGTTAAATTTGCCGTGAGTTAAATTACCTTAACGCTATATCTAAAAAACAAAATCAAGCCTTAATACTTATATTGTAAAACAAGCATTTAAATGAAAATAATTCATATACACACAATTAAATTTCAAAGGTATAAAATGTCTAAAGAAAATTACTAATACTACGTTAATTATGACACTTATTCGAATAAGTAACAGAAACTCCTTGTCTAGATTTATTTACTAATGACTGACCAAGTTCAGGTTAAGTTTAAATATTTTTACATTTGAAAATTGAGGAATTTCTATTCAAGAAACTTCATTCGTAATAATGCTCGCAAACTAAGCAAATCACGTTTAGTCAAGACATACTTACTATTACTAATGAGTTTAAAATTTCATTGCAAAATACATTATAGTAAGTCTCCCAAAAAAATGTATTGTTTAATTTCAAGATAAAATAGTAGCTAACGTTTTCGTATTGTAACCATTTCAGCAAATGAATCGTGGATACATCTTCAGGCTTAGTACGTATAAAATGTATGTATAAGCTTAATAGAAAACTAATGAATATAATTATAATTAGCATATGGAATAAATTACAAAGTATTTTAAAGTTTAAATTACTAGCATTATTACCAATCATGCCATTCCCTTAGCGGGGTAGGCAAAACCTAGTATCAAGCCTCCACCTTCTCAACCACTGCATGCACCCATCATGTACCAACCCTCTCTCACTACCATTACCCTTCATCACAACTCCTAGCACCATTCTACTATTATCCACCAGTTCTACTATCTCTACTATCACCCATTCACTATTTTTCTCCATTCCTTTCTATTCGTACACACTTCTTTTGCTTCTATTAAATTCATATAACGTTTTTGGTAAGCTGTCCTATTCTTTGTGCTATTTATTCTCTTTCCTTTTACAATTTCTTCAATCATATTCAGACATCTCTTTCACGGTCTAACCCTATCTAGTTTTCTAGTCATAGCTGCCTCGTATACTCTCTTTATTAAGTGTTCATTACACATTAGTTCCACATGTCCAAGTTAAAGTTTGAAATGGTTTGTAAATAAAAGGAGTTAAAAGATTTTATTTCTAAAATTCATCTTGATCGTAGTTTTATTTTCTTCGAAATTTTGATTAGTTAATAACTATCAATTTTTGTAGTTTTTGTGTAATTCTTATTTGGAATTAAATTTTTCTCGAATAATTACTTATTAAGCTGCGAATCTTCTGTGATAATTTGTAATACGTATTTGTTACCATTTTCTTGAACGGATTGAACCTTATAGTCAAATGTTACCTCTGACGTTGTTGAATTAGAGATGCTGGATCACTTAAGACATTGCACTTGATCACTTTATTAACATGACTTGAAGCAATTAAGCGTTCGACTAATTTTCAGCAACAGACCCCGTTTTTAGCTGTGCAAGCCTTTTCATCAACTTTTCATGTAGCAGGGATTTCTACTATCCTCTCTGAAATTGACTAACCGTTTTTACAAATTTTGAATTTTTGCGTTGCCTTTTTTGTTCTGCACAGGAAGTATCAGGATTTAAATATATTGTTTTTGGATCTTAGCTAACTACTGCGTCTTGCTATGAATAAGGTTTCTTGTTCTACAACAAACTTATTATGAATATTTTGAGAAACGTAAGTGAATCATAACTTTTACGTTTAGCCTGTGGTTTTCATGTTAAAAATATTTTAATTTTAATTTAATATAATTTTAAGTTAATTGAATTAAGACGTTTTGAACACCAATCATAGGGTTATCATTTAAAAAAATTATGGTGGTCACCGCATCGAAACAGATGTGTGCTGTCCGGTAAAGATAACGTTAAAAAATGATTCTAACAATAGGTTATCGACTTGTTTAAGGGTTTGCCAATACATTAACCCACAAGGAAAATATGCGTTATATGTATGTAGGTATGTATGTATGTATGTATGTATGTATGTATGTATGTATGTATGTATGCATGTATGTATGTATGTATGTATCTATATATATATATATATATATATATATATATATATATATATATATATATATAT
>JAHWXV010374304.1:0-11660 GCA_024586415.1 Phrixothrix hirtus | reverse complement strand
GCTTCCTTCTGAAAGGATTTGTAATTAAACTACTATTTAACTTGAACAGGTTTTTTATGAAATTTCTTGAAACTCTTGTTAAAAGGGAAATTTAATGTGCTGTAAACAAGAGATACTTTACAGGAAGTTGTAAATTTTTGTTAGATACTTGGATATTAAGATCTTAAGATTACAAGATCCTTCAATATTAGCATTAATTTAACAAAGATTAAGTGAAACGAATTTGAAGCCAAATAGGTGTTGTGAATGAGATTATCCTTATTTGTTATTATTTACTTTAATATCTTAATACTAAGTTATTGAAGGAGGCGGTAAATTGCAACCACTGACAATCAGCCTGTTTTTTACACAACATTTAACAAAAGTCTGTTGCAATCAACATAAAAATGAACACAAATTAATAATAGCTGCATTCAAAGCGAGCATACTTACTTTAACTACCAATTAATTAACATTAATAACATTGTTTAATACTATTAATGTTAAAGAATTGGTAATTAATGTGAGTGAATGCTCGTTTTAAATATTTTTTCCGAATTGAACAAAATTCGTAATCTTAACAAATGCTTTCCACTGGAGGAGCCATTATGTAAGTTAGACATATCAAATTTTAAATTATATTGGTAATGAAAAATTGACATTTTTGAAAAGTAATTTGTCGAAGCACTAACAATAAGCCCTATGTGCAACTAAACACATTCCGCAAGGTGTGCAATACACAGCGAGCGCTAAAATTAGCAATTCTCCCATGGCTAGTATAATATACAAAATATTAAAAAGAGCCGTAATAATGTTGAGCCAACCATAATTTAAACTAAGTGTGTGGTAGTAGCATTGACAACCTTGACTTTTGTAATACATATTTTGAATCAATCAAAATTGATAACTTGGTCTCATGGTATCTTTAACATCCAAAGTACTTTTTTTCATGGAAAAAAACTGACAGGGAGTAGGAAATATCAGTGCTTTACTGGTATATAGGTTATAGCGAAGCTACCCTAAAACAGCGTGAAATATGACAGGTTACAAGATTTTTTGATGTAGCGCCTAAACTAATAAAGTTGTGATGTTGAAATGCAAAAAAAATCAAGATAGATATTTCATCTTTCAACTACCATCACGTATTTAAGTTTGTCGGCAGGGGTTGAGGAGTGAAACGGCACATTGCTACATTCTGCCACCATCGTGTGAGCATGTGACACCACCTTTTGAGCTTTTTATAGTCATTAGCTGGTTGTATGGCACATTTAAATATATAAATATGTATAAAGCTATCTGCAGCACAAAAAAATTGAATAAATCGGTTTGAAATAACAAGAATGATAGAAATAAAAACAATAAAAGGTTCCGGGAATTTTATTGTTTAAAGAAAATATAAATTCTACATTATGGTTTAGAAACTAAGTTGAAAGAGATAAAAATATCAAGATTTGCATAACTTTCGATAAAATAAACCAATTTAAACTAAAGTCTGTGAATTAACAAGAAACAAAGGAAAAATTGAAAGTTCATTAAAACCTAGTCGTTTTAACTCTTCATATCAATCAAAAAGATATCCCACCCTCCAATTTACTTCGGATAAACTTTGCGTATCTTGTCCTTCTTAGTATACAAACCTCGTGTTTAAATTCGGGCCACTTTCAGTACTTTCCATTTCGAACCAGTGCGCATACTTGCACTTCATATCAGTCACCTGCCCTTAGTAGTATATGTTGTCGTAGGCAAAAAACGCGTAGTCACCAATCGAATACGTTGTACAATGGTCATTGGCTAAATTTGAGGGGATTTCTGTACTACAATTTCTTTTTTCCGGCCGTTGACAAAGCCCATCATCAGATTCAGGTTCCAGGATTTCTTGCAATGATCCCTGACTGTCTTGCTTTCAGCACACGCCACACTTCCATTGCTTTCTTCATAACTTGAACTATCCGCTTGCCCCTTATTTTGCTCTTTTCCCTGTGTTTTAGATTTTTGTTTGACAGTATTAGAGTATGATGGTTGTTGAGCATCTCCATTCAGCAACAAATCCTCATCGTAGAACATTCATTTTCATTCGTTTTCTATGGATAGCTGTTGTATAAACCTTTTTTTACGAAGTTTCTCTAGGAATAAACTTTGTTGTCCATTATGTGACATTACGTTATCGCTAAGTTTCTTTAATATAGCATTTTTATCGAATCGAACAATACCACAGGAATGAAATCCAGATTTTTAAGATTTTTCCTCCTCTTTCTGGCACACTATCAACGAGTTTACTCAAAAGACGAGGGAAAATATTTTTTGACAGAGTTTACATCCGACAACCGTGATCGATTTCCTTCCACTGACTAAGAATCGCTCGGAAATATGCCACCGCAAGCGGTTACAGAATTGTGTCGAATGCGGAGGTAAAATTACAAGCTTGATATTCTGTTGGCAAATAGAGATAACGTGGCGATTAATTAGTAAACTAAAGTTATCGCCTATAAAAAATTTCGCTCCAGTTGGTTTCCTTAAGTAATAATAAGAATTCAAATTAATCGAGAAAAACCTTGCATCAAACCACCCGATTTTGGTTTTCATTGTAGCGTGCCCTTTTTGATGCTTCTTCAGTCCAATTGTGACATACGCCCACTAATTGGTAAGTAGGGAACTTTGTTTCTGTTTTCATCAAAATCTTTTATCAGGATCGTCTTGCAGGTTCATCTTATCATATTCCCATACGTTTTACGAAGGTACATTAATAACTTGTTCACCTAAGTCGTCAAAATATTTATTAATTATGACCCCATTAAGCCCTATCCGCGCACGGAAAATACTGCACGCTAGTTCTTGGTTTGACTGTCTCTTATGCATTTCAAGAAAAAAGATAGATCCAGTCTCTCCACAGGCAATTGTCTTTAAATCTTTGTACTTTTCGTCCATTTCGACCTAAGAAATATTTTATTATATTACGAAAATTTAAAATAGTAACTGACAAACCGTAAATTGCCATCGTGATTACATGGAAAATAATCACTTATTCTTCGTCGATAGCTAAAACACTTTGTCCACCTGACTTGTTGGGTGTCATATAAAAGTTGATTCACATTATGGGTAAGCTCACGCGACGCTCACGAAATGCTCGTTCACTTGAAAAAATTAAATTTATAGAAATGATTGAGAGCATTCACATTAAACGAGACGCTCCGTTCACGATATGCACAAAAGAGCACGAGCTATCTATCGAGGCAATCCCGGAGCATTCCGATCGTCAGTGTGAACAGTTTGACCGTGGGTTTAAGAGTGTTACGATAAAATTGTTTTAATTTTAAAATTATTTTACAACAACATGAACGAAATGTTGATAGAATTTGTGTGTAACAAAACAGGACTCTGATATGTCATGACAAAAGCATAGTGACATCATTTTTAAAAATAAAGTACGGGATAAAATCAAAAGACGTTAAAAGTAAAAAATACAAATACAACTAAATTAAAATGAAATGCAAATCTTGATACAAGGTTCGTTAATTTAAAAGAAAACAGTAGTAAATAAATCAGTACGGTCGGAACTGCGTGTTCGAATACTTACAACAAACTAAATAAATTGAATCGCGGTGTGAGCATTATAATCGAAAGATCCCATAAATGTGAGTGGACCTTGAGTACCTCGGAAGTGTAGCGTGAGGTTAGCTATAGCGTGAATCAACCTTTATGCAGTTGTTTTCACAACGTATTTCCATGGATACCATATCTGAAAAAACCAAACCCCATTAGAAACTTTAGAAGTGACGTTGCTCGCTAATGTTAGAAAGCGAATTCGATTTATATTGCAGTAATATGTAATATTCTTTAAATATAGAAAATTAAATTGAATTTGCAAACCAAATTGCTAAAATTTTTAATTCCTTATTATTTCCGTTTTTCGAAAATTAATTACGAAACGCCACTGGTACATTTAATTCACTTCTTAAAGTATACTAAACATAGAAAACGTATTAATATACAACTTTCGTTCTTATTTCTTCCAAAGCTGCATTTATTTAGTCTTTGCTTAATATAGCGTCTTTCCATACTAAGTAATATGAGATATCTATAAACGAACTAAAAAACTTACTTGTCACGTTCTCGTTCAAGAATCCTTCACTTTTTGCAATAGGTTCTCTTGAAAATTTACGAATTATGATATAGACCAAACAGATGTTGATAACGCACCATTATTTATACAAGAATGAAAAAACAACTCACCTTTATAGCAATAAATATCGCAATCCATTGATTCAAAAAAATTCGAAAACGTCGCAAAACAGTATTAATTTAAAGGATTCAACAGGGCGCATGTAAATCACAATATTGCATTCAAAACTTGGAAATAAAAACCTTTAAACTTGATAATCATATGGTTATTATCGCAAAGCGTTAGCTTTTTGGGAGCGTCGCTAGAAATGCTAAAAATCAATAATTGACGTCAAATAACATTCTCCCCTCCAGTCACGTTGTCGCTCCGTTTTAAAGTACGGTACGGTACGCGATATTGCCAAAAACCCAAGGAAGATTTTGTTATATATGCCCTGTTGATTGGCTGCCTATGACTTTTTTAAATCCACCGTATTCAAATATTCCTTCGTAAGAATGTACCGTTTCACACGGTCTATTTAAAAATATGCTATCTAGAAAATTTGTTGCTCTAACTCCTATCCCATCTAACCTCTATAATCCATCGCTATTAAAGCTTTTCAACGAGCGAAAGCCTCCTTACAGGTTTACTCCCAAAATTTTTGGCAGTCAGTTAAGTTCTTGTTGAATAGTAGTGTATAAAACGACGTTGGCCATTTTTTGGAAGTACAATAACATCACAAAAAGCATATACTACTTTATACAGTTAAGTACATCCCTTCACATAGCCTAACCACTAGTACATGCTCTTTCAGAAAATCTTTGCTCCACCCCAAACAAGCCCTTTTACTGACAACTAATAAAATCCCCTCATCTATAGAAAATCTCCCTTAATTTCTAATATCCAAAAGTGATAACTCATTCACTTGTCTTTAAGTTATCGTGAACAAAACATTACTACAATTTTCTTAAATTCACTATATTAGATTACATCACTATATACCTTAAACGTGGTTTTTAACATAATCACATTAAAAATGCATGTTATCTTAAAAATTACCCATTTCACGCTCTAGCTCAACAACTTTTTTTACAGATAACAACCGAAAGCTTTCTAATCTGTAAGCACATTCACTAGTTTGTATAGTCCAAAATTTAGAGTAGTCCGTTAAATTGTTATTTAGTTATTGAGGGCGAAAGATCGAGCACAGACGGCAGACGACATGATTTTTAACTTCCACGATAGATAATAAGATTCAAAAGTTATTATAGAGGCTTAAAATTTCACTTTTCACGTTTTGCAGTCCTATGAACACATATATACTAATTTTAGCATGTTGGCTGTTTGTATGTCTGCGCTGGATTTTTCATCCACGGTAAATTAGAAGTGACGTAATGAATTGCTCTCAAATTTAAATAATGCGCACCAACGCAAGTTCTTATACGCTGAGGAATTTTTGGTTGTTATCAGTAGAATGGATTGGGTGGGTTGAGGAGTGCAACAACATCTTTCCAGGATAGCATATATTTTCGATTAGACTATATAAAAGAACAAGTTTAATTGTATGCAGTGGCATATATTTTTTAAATGGAAATTCTTCAATATGGTGGGTTTTTATAAAAATTTCCAGGATCAATTATGCACGATATCTTAGAAATAGCTACACAAATTGCTCGCAAATTTTAAGAGTACAAACCAAATGAAGTTCTTTCGAGTTAAAAATTCTAATCAGTAAACGGGACTGGATGGAGTGCTGAATGGAATGAAAAACTTTTCAAGTTGATTAAATTTTTGATTAGACTGTGTGATGGAACGCATTGAAGCGTATATATGTGCTTTTGTTTAGTTAATATTGCGGACTTCCAAAAGTCGGCTGAAGTGACTTATCCACGATACCTCTTAAATTTGGATAGGTTTCTGTTATTTAAAAACTCATGGCGATCAATAAGACAGGCTGGAAGGGTTTGAAGGTGGAACAAAATATCTTCAAGACAATAATTACGGAATGCCATAAGTAGATGAACATCCATAATACTTAAATAAATTTTAATGAAACTCTCAGCAATGATGTATTTAATTCATGATAACGAATGGTAAAGGTGTCACTACTTGCACTTTCACTTGCAAGTGCATATGTAAATACTAATCTGACATTTATCCTCCTCTGCTTCTTACACATTTAGCTAATTGATTATGCATATTTGGTTGTGGTATGCTACCGCAAGATTTTAAATTTTGCCCTTGGACAGCATCTGCACTATTTGTGGTGGTACTTAGCCTCCGTCACACTCAAACCTATACGCGTTATTAATATTAAACAGAATTCAGAAACTGCATCGTAACCCTGCTGGAAAATTGGGTTTTCCAGTTCATCTATAAATGCTACTAGCACTTCTTCAACGCGTTTTTGACGTAACTAATTTCATTTAATGTCTTTTGAATAACTCCTGAAGGAGTTCTGATTTCGTAAGCGATAGCACCCTCCCACACTATCATATCCTAAGCGAGCATCGTTTGGTGTTGTACAGAAATCTACACGTCTTCTGGTTATTCTATGACTAACAACGAAATCAAGATCTGTCAGAAAACACGATTAGATTCGATTTCTAATTGAAATGTAATCTTTTGTTACATCACCCTAGTGGTGTAATTTTAGGAGATTGCGTTAAAGGTAAACCAAGAAATGGTTGATACGATTTAACCTCGAAAGATTGAATTCCTCAATATGTAGACGTTTTTCTTCATGAAAAATAATCTCAAGGTGTCACGAGCCGAACAGCACAATCTTCAAGAGCAGGGACATCCAGGTCGTTAACATCGCTGTTCTTCATTATTTTCTGTCTATCATCGCAAAAATGCGGTAGTTGTAGTTACACTGCGTCGCATAAGATCAACAACTTTACAAATGAATAATACGGCTTCCTGTAGGTCGATAAAAATCCATGACTTTGTCAACAAACAAGTCGTAAGAAGAAGATGTGCAACAAAAACTTACTTGGTCTTTAGTAGCATCGTGTATACATAGGTATTTGAAAATGAAAGTTCAACAGTACTTTAACGCATTTGTCTCTACGGTCTGTATAACGATAAAGTATTTTAATCTTATTATTGTGCTATTTCATTTTTGATATGTAATTCATATTGTTAACTGTAGTTAATAGAAAGAAAGCGGAATTCAAATGCAACGAATTCTTTGCAATTTTTGATACAAGTTTTATTGTGCGTTAACAGATTATGCCGTCGCCCATTCAATACTTATCATACCCAAACATGCTTAACCTATGTAGTCGTTGTAAACGCAATAAAGATAACTTTTCAAGGTGTTTTAAAGAAGTTTGTTATTTAGAACATTATGCCATCATCCATTTAAGTAACTTTTGCAACTAACTTTGCTTAATCTTAACGATTATTGAAAATACACAAAAGCAGCTTTTGGCTATATTTTAAAACATATTGTTATTTAAAAAACTATGCGATCAACCACTCAAGTATTTACCTCGCCTAACCTAATCTAGCTTTTGAAATCGTTGTTAAAGTAAGTGGAAAATCATCTGTTAATACAGCGACTTAAGGATAATACCCGAAGCGACTTGTACTCGCATTAACCGTTTCTTCTTCATCTTCTCTTGATACGGTCTGGATGCGGATCATCAGAAATTCATTTTTGAAAAGTATCTTTAAATTTGTTGTAGTTAGGCGGAAAGTCATCAAATTTAGAAATTCCAATAACAGAGAGTTTGACGATTCAAGAACATATGTGATTAGTGGAAACGTGCTTTATAAGCTTTTATACTATTTTGGTGGCATTTAAACATATTGTCGTAATTAATTAAATTTTGCAGTGTATTCCTAAGTTCATTGCATTTAAAAGAAGAACCATAGATCTTCAGAATTATTACAGTTACGAGCAACGTTGTTTAGATCGCGTATTAAAAATATTGATCATTGTTCAAAATGCATACTAATTACTCTTAAATTCTTTTGTTATACTTAATTCAGTATCAAAAACATTTAATACTTACATTACTCCTTATTATTGAATGGAAAGACAAACGAATTCCGTGAGCGGACCTTGGCAACACTGGAGGGAATGTGAACGTCTCTCATACTTTTGCGAGTGGCTTCATGAAGACAAAATGAAATCGCCAGAAGCACACTAACTCAAATTGTCTACTAAACTAGAAGTAAAACTTCAAGTATCTGAGAAGGCCGAAATGACATATGGGAACCTGTGATACCGATGAACGTAGTTGGGTAGGACGCTTTAAGCGTAACTACTCGCCATTGCAAGACACTATATGTAAACATAAAAGAAAGGAAATTTCACAGACATTGACGTAATTTAGGTTAGAAGGGTATATCAAGATTTTTATACCTTCGTCAAACTTTTTCAATACAAAACGAGGTTTGTAGGTAACAAAGTCTGGTCGAATACAATTTTGTAACAATAGCATTATGGTCGTGGACTTAAAAATGTTTTTAGTTCTAACTGAACATTCGAACTCAGCGATGTCGGTTTAGGTGGTAGCTCTCTTAAAGGGATTTTATAAACTCCTTCCAAACATAAACTATCGATAATACCTTTGGAGGAAGTAAGAGTGGGAAACTTTCACACAATATTGTGTATCCTTTTGATGTTACTTTTATGCATAATTATTCCTATTCGACCAATGACTGCGAATGTAAAGTAAATTGGGATCGTTTTCGAAAAACCCTATTCTTTTACTAATTGCATGATGCAATGTTATTCTACATATATTTACGTTTGAAGTATTTGAATTTGTAACTTAATAGTAATTAATACAACCTTCTCCTTTTCTCATTATTTCTTGAACTTTTCCGTTAAATAGATCAATCTCGCGTTGATTATATCACCTGGATCAGTTTATGGCATTTGATTTTCGTTTAATTCTAAATAATTTTCAAAGGAATATTAAGAAAGCTATCTTATTAAAAATTGAATGATAAATGGATTACTATAGTGTATTATTTCAATAATAAATAAATGGTTTAGCCTCCAGTTGTAAGAAAAAGTAGCGTTAAGATGTATATTCAAAGATGAATATATAACACAAGTGATGTTATCTAAGTTAATGCTGCTAGATTAGATTATATAATTTACAGTTTTATAGTATTTAGCAACTAAGCTGTTCCGCAAAATTTTTAAATTCCGTGTTTTAAGTATTTATTAATTTCATAAATACTTTTATCGCGAAATACACAAATTATTATGATGATGTTTCGAGTCTAAATACGTGTAAGTCTATTTTTAGAATAATTGAAGGATGTTTTAAAAATTTAATTTGTCATTAGAATATCAAATAAGAAGGGAAGTGTTATCAAGCGTCACAGCTTAGGCACAAGGTTACTTCAGGAGGTACTTTTCCCTAAAATATCTGAAAATAGTTTGGAAAAGGCAGCAGAGATGAGAGGATCGTTCTACGTATCAGTAAGGTAACGTAAAATCTGGCTAATCCGGGATTTTATTAATATCCAATTAGTCACCAGGTGTTAGGTATCGTGAAATCCAAAGTGAACTGTGATTGCATTACCTGCAAAGGAATTTTCATCTAATCAAGTTGTAGAACGTTTACTTACGAACCCATCTTAACAGTATCACATGTCAAAATGAGTTTAAGACATGTGGAACGAAGGTCGGGCAGGCTAGACAGTGCAACCGGACGTAGGAGTTGCCGTAAAATTGATGCAGCTTGTAAATACAGAATAGAAAATCGTCCGGTAAATCGACAGGTCGGATGCTAGGTAAGAGTGTTCTTATCGAGTTTATTGAAGTAACCACCCCAAGTCCCCAGTGCAGCATACAATATATGTATATATATATATATATATATATATATATATATATGTATAATACTATGATAGGCCTTTTAACTTATCTTTCATGTCCCTAAATAATGGACGCTATTATTAAAATTTTAAATTATTGAAGATGTTTTGGTTACATACCAATCACAAATTTTGGTAATTTAGGCCTGAAATTTATGCAACCCAAGTAACACTTCAAGATTTTGAACAAAATTCCCCTACAATTCGTAAAAATTAAACTCAAAACCTTAAAAGGTCGTTATGTTTTTTTTAAATATAGTTTATTCCCTTGTTATGCAACATAGATTACAAAATAAGTCATGTTTTAAAGTAATGCAAGTTATTCATTCGTTTATTTATTCACATAGTAGCACGCCTAATATTTCTTTTTGCACATGGTCGTCTTATTAAATAGTCATCTTTGGTAGATTAATTCCTATCTGAAGTCGTAAACGTCGAAAATTATACAAAATTAAAATTTTCATCCAAATTACTTACTAGAGATCTACGGTTTCGATTCGCTTATGCTATATTCAGGTATAATTGGAGTTTTCGCAGATGCATGTAGTTGTGGATTTATGTGTATTCCTCGATTTTCAAGATAGTGGTTAAATTTTTATGTTTTCAGCTACGAGCTGTGTACTTGTATTAATTTCACTCAGTTTTATGTTGTTTTTGCCAGCTATATAAAAGTAAATTGAAGATGTGTTACAAATGTTTTCTTTTAATTTGGTTTTTGCCATCAAAGTGTTTAAACTCATGCCTGAAAGGTAATTTATGGACTAATTAACCTATAGTTTTTTTTGTTATTATTTATAACTTAGCTGTGCTATACATTTCAGAGCTTTTACTAGGTGTTTTCTTACATCTTAGTGCCATGGCAATGGTCTTTTTAATGTTTGTGAAGTCAGCATTTTTGTTTTATTTAGATAATCATGTGGTTACGATGTTTATGTTAACCGATGCCATCAGAAAATAGTGTTAGATCAACCATTGTAATCTGAATTTTTGTGAGGCATTTAAGTTTAATATTTGTGACATTGTGCTTTTTGTTAGTTACTTAAGAAAGAGTTGTAATTTCTAACCTGGAAAATAAGATTAGTAATATGTTTTTCGGTTACCGCATTTACTGTCATTTGTTTATAGATAACATGTGGAAAATGCAATTGTTCAGTTGTATTTTGGTTTTATTATAAGGAGTACTAAATGTAGCTCTCTTATAGTGACAAGTTATCAAAATAGTTTTTAATGAATTAATGAATGAAGAGTTAATACTCATCTTTGTTGTAATTAATTAAACATTGAGTTGACGACCTCAGAGCAGGTGATTTACTTCCAAAAATTAAAGCTTGTCGCCGATATAAGCTAAGGTAAATAATTAGATATTGCGAGACAAATCGCGTGTGGATTCGATATAACCTCATTAGTGATCGCGATCTGAAATATAATTGTATAACTATCAAACAACTGTACACTTTTAAAAGAACTTACGTATCAGAATTTCGTATCAAAATTGGAAGATTCTTACAGGTTCTTTGTTATTCTTTAATTTAAAAGAGTATACCACAGCAAGAGCGTCTGGATTTATGAACGTCACAGAACAGAGAAAGGATGAACGCTACCATTGTTGCAATATCTAGTACATGATTTTTCCGTTCCGAAATAAATGCAATGTTGTTGTGATTTGTAAGTAACTTTATTAATTAACTGCTAATTTGATAGTGATAACGATTGTTATTGTTTTGATTTATTTATT
>JAHWXV010374289.1:0-12112 GCA_024586415.1 Phrixothrix hirtus | reverse complement strand
CCACTTGTGTTTTTGTAAAATTTGATGCACACTGCTTTTTGATATATTCAGTGCGGTTTCCGCATCTTGTACAGAATTTCCAGGATGTGCAATATAGTATACTAGCGTCGTTATCCGCAAATTTTCGTTATCGGTAACGTGTTTTGTTTTTGCCTTCTTTGATGAGAAAGGCCCAAAGGATTTGCAATTCTTTAAAAGATTTCTTAACATATTTTTGGTAGGTCTTGGACGATTAGGGTATTTTTCTGCATACATTCAGCAAGTTCTGTCGCATTCACCATAAGTAATTATTAAATTCAGAAAATCTTCATTATTAAAACCAGTTCGCGTCATTTTTTTGTATTTTTAATTAAAAACTGATTCAAAACTTTAAAAAGCAATGGCAAATATTTTAATACTGATATATAATTTTCTTTTGTTATCATTTGTTTATACTAGTCGCATAGTCTACTTTAAATTTCATAAAATGCAATTTTAAGTAAATTAAAGCATTTTTTAAAATAGTATCTAAATGAGAGTATTTAGGTATAGAAAAATTTACACAAACTACCCCTAATTTTAAGTGTAGAATGTAATAAAGTTAAAAAATATATAGGTTGCTATTTAAAAATAATGAGATTTTGCGACTTTGTGAAAATAAAGTTTGACATTTTTTTTCGAACACCCTGTAAGAATTTGTGGAATTTGAATTAAGGTATTTGATGTAGCATAGTACGCCAAATAAGTACATAAAATTTTGTTCGCTCAAGTTATTGCACGTATTAGAAATTTGGCCTCTTGTGGAACACCGCAGAAGCTTATTTTTATAAATAAATAGAAATATTTCAAAAATGCGTAATGATAGAGAAATTTTTTTTAAACAAATTCGCCTTAGAATTAGCTCGGGAATATATATCAATAATAAAAATTACTATGTTCCATTTGAAATAAGGCAGTTCATGTCCATCTTCGATATAACCGGAAGTAGCTGAAATCTGAAAATATTTTATATCGATCCCGCCTGATCTAGAACGCTTATATGGAAAGTCTTAAATTTCAATTCCTATTAATTGTCCATATGCTTTTAATCTCATCGTGGGATACCCTGTATATTTTTGTTTATAAAATAACTTACTAAAATATACTTGCATATTCGCTGTATATGCTGAACTACAATCTATCAAATCTCAAATTTTTAAGGCATACTTGTTCGGCTTACTATGCATATGTATAATCTCGAAAATGAGCCTTGCCTCGGAACGAGACCAACTGTTCATCAACGCACATGTATTCAGATGAATTTAAAGATTTCTTGCAATTTGATACGAAGCTATCAAAAACCCTCTCTGATTGGGACCAACAAGCTTCCTTTCTTCTCTTGTTTCAAAATTGTCAAATCTTAGAAAACACATAATCTGTTGGAATCTGTTGAGTGACATTGTCGACATAAAGCTGCATCTTGACCCCACAGTACACATATTGCCTGTTTAGCAGAACTCTGTGGTTCAAAAATTATAAGCAAACCAATAAATGCTTCCAGTTCTTCTTGTACAAAAGTAGAAAAGACTTTCCTGTATCTTCTATAATAAAACTCAACTTTTCTATTCGTCGCTGATAAAATCGCATCCACAGTATCTTGACAAAAAAATAATCCGTAGGCTTCCTTTATGGTTGAAAATTTGGAACTATATCTACTCAAACCTGCTGGAAATTTTTATATGTTGTATTTACTGCTCTTCGCCCTTGTTGTAAATGGAACTTTTGCCCACACACTACCATTTTTAGTAAAATAAACGAGACTACCAAAATTCACTGATTGGCTTACCTCATTCGTAGAATCTGCAGGTTCTTCTCCATTATCAAAAACATGCAAAACGTCATCTACTTCATCAGCTTCAGTCACTATATCAGTTTCTTCGATATCACTTGCACGATCCTCTAATGCTAAATCATCATCAACATAATTATCGTAATCGTCTGTTTCTAGTATTGCCAACAGTTCGTCGTCGTCGGCTTATTTTTATATCTAAATTTCGGTTATCCACTCATTTTTATAATCGCTTACACAACAATCGACGCAAATGAAGGTATCTAATACAAAAAGTTGCCAATTATAAACTTTAGCTACAAGCGATATTGAACACATCTCGCTTCCAACCTTTCGCGAGATACTAAACTAAAATAAAGCTAAATTCAGGAACCTAAGGGTAAGAAGGGGAAAATATAGAATAATGATGTGAATAATAGATTACAAATATTAGTCAGCATTTTACAGCAAGAAGGATTAAAGATATATTAGACATGCAAAAACATATATTTGGTATTTTACAAAAGATTACCTTTAGGGATTCACAAAGGTTTTATATATGATTTCACAACTTAAGCTGAACCTACAGAATATCATGGTGAAGCAACTTATAATCCAACTAAGATCAAATATATAAAAATATGCTAAATATATAACTGCCGTTAAATACCGAGCGGGGTGCAATTGTACCCTAAGGAATAAAACTCACTAAAATTTGTTACAATAAATAGCAATTTATCGTAACTTTCTTATAATGTCTTAGAAATATGTAAACGAAAGACAGTTCAGAGCAAATTAAGTAAAAAAGATATTTTAGAAAATATGCTAAAAAATTGATATCTGTGGTGCAATTGCACCCCGCTCGGATTTTTGAAGGTTATTGACACACAAATAAGTCGATCGAACAATTTCTACTGACTGTCAAATTTAATAAACAGACAATACAAGACAACTATGTTTTTTGTACAATAGGCAATTTCCTTTCCTAAAATGTGTTTTTTAAAATTTCTTCATTCATCATTTTTAGGGTTTATATCAACAAATTGTAAATAAAACAGGCTGTTTATTGCATGACATTATACAGGGTGTTCTATTTGACTTTTCAAATTTGACATTGACAGCACCGAGTTTAAACATCAAAACATATATATTTGTTTATAGATGTAAACTCCTTTACGACCAATGCCTAATCTCCAAGAATCAAAAATTTTTGCTCTTATCATAACGGACACTCACTCTTTCAAAGTAGTTTATTAAACAAAGTTACTCAATAAACCCTCCCACCATTTGACCAGCCGAAGCGCTGCTAGTAAAGGCGCCAGAGGGTCGGGATTAGACACTTTCGCTCACTACTTCATTCGCTAGTATCACTTACTTAGAGATGCATCTCTTCTAAGTAATTGAAAGTCTTTCAAAAACTACAGTTCAGTAATTGCGGTACAAAAAGTTTCGTTTACAATTTAATGTTCCTGATCGGAAAATTAATTTGCGGTGGGGCGAGAATTTTCGACCAACATATTCGAGTGCTAAGAAAACATCATCTAACCTATTTAGAAGTGCTAGTACACGTGCCAAAATACGAAAGTATTGAAATCCGCTAGCTCACGCAATATAATAACCTGCGAATGCAGTTAGAACACATTTTGTAACAAATACTTAATTTTTGCTAGTGTAAACTATTTAAAGCCATGTAACTAAAATATTTATTGTTACTCCATAGCGACACTAATTACGGAAGAGATAATACTTATATCACTACATCAACGAAGATAAACCCCAGTTACTGGGGTGAGCAACAAAACAGTGAGCTTAGCTCAGTTCAAAATTGATGTCCAATTACAACTAAGGTTCCCGAGCAGTTTTGGTTTGCAGCTTCAAGCAATAATACTACTACGCCTAACTTCAGTATGACCATCAAAACATCTCATCTGGCGGTAGAACAAAATGTTGCTCAGCCCAACGTGCCATCAAACTGGTCCGACGAATATGACATTAGAGAGAAGGCTTAAGCAAAATTAGCACGATAAAAAGTTCAGGAAAATGAAAAAAGACTCCTATGACAAAATTCTAATATTGGTTGGATTTTATCAGGAGCTATTACATGCTCCGTCTCAATACGGTTACATTAGAGATCCAGTGAAATAATACAACGAAATTTGGAAGAAATAAAAGAGGTACTAAAGAAGAATCTTACGCAAAAGATCACAGACAAAATGAAGATGGGTCATATATAATTATCATACCATTCAAGAATACCCCAAAGCCATCTGTAAGTTAAAGGGGAGAGACTACTGTAGATATAAAAACGGTTTCTCAGAGAAAGCTGCGAAAGAAATATGTAAGGATCGCATTACACCCCACACCATAATATTGACGGGAAATACAACGCTATAGCCAAATTCATATAGATATTCTGATGGGTTCAGCAAGATGATGGGACGTTAGGGAAGAGTCTCGACAAAATCATATACACGGGACAACTATCACAATTGGAATTATTAGACGTGCCAGCCAGATGGAGAATGCAAAAGATTGAATACAAAACGGATATAGAAAGAACGTATAGGTAAATCTCTGTTGATGGGAAGAATAGAATATACCAAACAATACTGTGGAAAATAATGCAACGGGTCATTTATTTATTAATTTAATATTTATTGGTGAATCTGGGAATAAAATTTAAATTAATTAGAAAAATAGAAGCATATAAGCTAACAACCGTAACTTGCGCAACAACTTCCGCACCTTCCGAAGCTGTCAAAGCTTTGCAGACTTTAGCCGAAGAGGGCAATAAAAGCTATCCCCATTTGCAATGCCTATCATAAATCGCGTTGCAGGATTATGTGGATGACCTCATGACAAGAGCGGCGAGCATCGATGAAGCGTTGTCGAAAGAGAAAGACACCATTGAACTAGGAGGTTTTGTACTTATAATATGTGCAAGCAACGGTGAATACCTGTTACAAAAATTATTAGCTCAGGCAGTTATCAATCAGAATTTGACAATAATTGGATTTCACGAAAACGCAATTAGGACATAAGGTATGAATAAGAATCCAGTAGAAGATCAAGTTTTCTTCACAGTCGAGGCAACGATGGATTAAAGAGTGACAATACGAACTATAATCTCATAGACTGCCATATTATTTGACGTACTGAGCTGGTTAACTCTGGTAATTTAACAAAAAAATACTAATTAAACCAGTATGGGAAGGACAACATAACAGATACCCAGCACGTCGCAAAAGATATGGATGAATATTCTGGGATACATTACCAGAAGTACTAGAAATACCATTCTCAGATGGGACAGCTTCGGATGACGAAGTAGAATTGCATGGATTCTGCCGCCTCAGAAAAATCATGTGCAACCGTGATATATACAAGAATGAAATTAGTTATGACAGGAAAATGGTGTATGAAGTTTTCGGCGGCAAAGACAAAGATAGCACAAATGAAGACGAAGAAAAGATACCAAGTCTTCTCCACCTTCTTCAAGTAATAAAGAGGACCTCCATAATCAAGTAGGCATGGATCGAAATTAGATCCCAAAAATAGTACAACCTTTATGGCAATTAGGGTTTCTGAAAGAGAAAATATTTTACCAGACAAAAGATGGAGATATATCAGTTGGAAAGGGAATCGTGCAGATATCGTATCACGACGATCAATCTAAGACAGCTTTCGGGCCGTGACCTATGGTGAATGGGATCCATATGGTTGTTACGAAACAAACTTCTCCCAAAACAACAGACTTTATTTATAACGGATAAAAAAAGGCAGAACGCTATAGCCACGTAACGAGCCGAACGACAAACTTGGAGACAGTGGAAGTTGTAGAAAAATTTTTATTGCTTCACAGAATGCAGCGAATAGTAGCACGGTGTTTGCGATGTATCGTTAGGTGTAGAAACTAACGACGTTAAATTTGGGAAAGGCGACAACGACAGCAGTTAAGTTAACCCAAGGAACATATATAAGGAACATAGATAAAAAACGAAAAAGGATCAAGAAGAAGAAGCTATTAAGTACACACAATCAATTATCAGCGTTGTACCCGTTTGAAGACAAACGTGAGCTCTACGCGTAGGCAGAGCAGGACAATACTCTCGATTACAATACGATGAGAGACATGCAATAATATTACCCAAAGACTATCAATTGGCGAAATTATAATACATGCATATCAGTAAAACTTTCACCTGGGAGCAAAAATAGCCATGCATTACATCCAGCTGCGGCTTTGGATCATAAATGGTACATTTCCCACAAAAACTTAATACGGAACTGTATAAAATTCACAAGATTTCGTCCATGCCTAGCAGGACAACTCACAGGTAATTTACCCGAGGCGAGGCCTAGGCAGTGCCAACCCACGCGTTTCCGCATATTAGGATGGACTAAGCGGGACCAATCAGTATAAAAGTCTTGAAAGGATGACGTCAAAATCAGTATACAGAATACACTGCATTATTTGCCTGTTCGGCGACAAAAGCAATCCGCACCGTGGCCATGAGTAACATGACTACGGCTGCATTTATGGTAGCATTTCAAAGATATATTGCAAGAAGAGGAAGATATGCTCACATTCAATGCGACAACGGCACAAAGTTAGCAGCATGAGTAAAGATACTGTGTAAGGAATTACAAGCAATTCAAAAGGTTCATGAAAAGGGAACGAAATGGGGCACGTAATAGCATTTTAAATTCCCCTCAGCTCGAATCTTTGGAGGAATTTGGGAAGCAGACATAAAGTCGTTGAAACCTCACCTTAAACGTATTTTTGGAGAGATTAGTCAAATATTCAAAGAACTCTGGACGGCAGTATAACAAATCGAAGCTTGTCTTAATTCACCTCCATTAGGTCATATTACAGATGACTCGCAGGACTCTTTTGTATTGACACCTGGTCATGGACACAACTAAAATTTGTTAAAAATTAATTGTATGACGTCATACCTTATAATACCTTGTATTGAATACTTAAAATTTACTAGAACATTATTACATTAACCAAACATTATTCAAATCTGAAAAATGAAAGCAATAGCAGCCTATTGAAAAGTAGTTGTTAACAGTATGAATAGAATATCATTAATGGTACATTAAATATAGCCCACTAAATTCTTTAGACGCTCCTGAAAGGATTGCTAACAAAATTATTATCCCAGCACAAAAAGTAAACAATTATAGGTGTACTCATGTAGCCACGGTTTAAATCTCGTGCCTAGTTGAACTCGGTTTATTCAGTATTAGCATATAAAGTTAGTTATAAGAATGTTATATTTTCACCTAAAAGAAGAAGTCGGTATTTATTGCTAAACGTGTTTAATTATATTTTTCAAGAAAAAAAAACACGGAGGACAACTAATTTCTATTTTTTCAATGTATCAGAGAAAACATGTTGCTTTGTGGGCAAAAAATTTAATTCGTCATTCTAATTTGTTTGATGTAAAGTCCATTGCATCGAACTAAAATGTATTCGTTATTTTTTATTAAGATAATATTATAAATGTTGGGTTTAGTGTTTGTTATAATTAATAAGGATTGATTGTAATAAATACTAAGTATCGGTTAACAAAGCAACCATGTGCTTTTATTGGGATATGATCAATTTCTATATCGAGATAATGAATATTGATTTTTTAAATTCAATAAGATGCGTGTTGTACCTTTTTTCTAATAGAGTGGTAGCAAAGTGTCCATTCAAATGATTGCGGCAACTTAAGTAAAGAATTTCGACGGGTTATCTATTATGTTATGTTATGTTGTATTATCGAAAAATGCGGAAGTGAATATGGGCTTCAACTGATACTAATGATAAGGTTACCTTAAATTTGTCTGCCATATCTACGATCTATAATGTCGTTTGTATCATTCATAAGACAAATTAATTTAAATCAAGCTATTTTGTTATTACAAATTTAATGAGATCTAAATTGGATTTTATTTTTTCGGTCTCTAAATTGCTTTAGTAAATTATAAATACCATATATTTTTCGTTTAATAAACTTGCATCTTTAATTAATAAAATCAATTCTTTAGTAAATCGTGATACACCTTGAATGTTAATTGGTATTCCTAAATGTAATTTAATTTAATTTAAAAAGGAATTAATTGGTCCGACGAATAATTTTTGTTTATTTAAACCTACACTATTCGCATTACTTTACAAATATCTTAAACTTATTATTTTGTCTAAATGCTTGGGATTACCTATTATTCTGGGTTATCACTAGTCACTGTTGTAAATAATGTTTGCAGGAATCGAACCACTCTACAAAAATTCGAATTATTGGATGCCCGGCTACTGCTTCATTCTAACTATGTACCTGGTAAAATAACCAGCTTAATGCTAACTATTGTAAAACCTTTACTTTTAATTAAAAACGTTTAATTAAAGACTTGCTAGCCAACTCTTTGTTTCTTATCTGTGCAAATAATACTCCCTACAAAAACGTGAGAAGCACCCTGCTTGTATTTACTATAGTACTCTTTTAGGTTTGGTGGAAAAGGTTCGGCGCCCATAATTATTAAACAAATTGATGTGATTACCATCACTGAATTTCAGATATCTACACCTGTAGGCTAGTGGGAACTCTGCTTGTAAATTATAAAGAAGCAGAGCTACAAATATACGTAAACAGTTCCAAAGAATGGGAAATATGAGCACAAAGAACGAAAAAACAGGAAAGTATGAAGAAAATTAGGAATAGTGAGGAACATATGAAGAAAAGTAAAAAAATAAAACGTATGCAAATAATTATGAGAAATGAGGAATGTTAGAACAAAAAAAGAGAAAAAGGTAAAGGAAGTAACAAAATAAATAGAACAATGTGGAAATTATGATAAAGAAAGAGAAAAAATAAGGAAAGTAACGTATATAGGAACAATAGAGAAGGTATGCAAATAAAGAGAAAAAATAAGGAATAGAAGAAAATAAAGAGAAAAAATAGTCAAAGTATAAAAAATAGCACAAATGAGGAATATAAGGAAAATGAAATGGTAAAGATAGAAAAGTATGAATGTAATTCGGAAGAATGGAGAAAAGTTGCAAAAAGCGAAGGAAAAGAATGCAATAGAAATTAAAGGGCGTAGGAAGAATGACAACTATAACGAAAATCAGCATGTTAGTGATAAAGCAAAAACAGTATTCAAAGAGATTGTCACGTTCTTAGAGAACCATGTGTATATTTGGTTTCCTTATTATGATATTTTATATTTATTTAGTTCTGTACTCGTATTACATTTACACACCAATCTTATCTAAAATTTTGTTTATTTAATTTAATTGAACAAATAGGGGTACGCCACTGCATCACTTTAAGGATACAAAATATTTACATTTATATTTATATTTCTATATAAGCGATATACGAATCGTTTAAGCATTTCTGGAAGGTCGCGCTAATAAAAACCAGTCGTTAGGTTCTTATCTTCTAGCCGCACACATTTTGCGATAGAAAGATAGTCCATTGTCATATATGAACGCAAACTCGTACTCACCGCTTGTATGGGGACTAACACGTTGACTCCGACACCTGACTTAGACTCCAAATTTAAGTCATTATAACGACTAAGACAGGATGTGGCGAAACGTCTGACCGCTGCCTACCAAAAAATCAGCGCACGCTATAATCTCCGTCGACGACCAGTAGAGTTTCAACCAGGGTCATTTGTTTGGCATAGGAACCTTCCTCAATCAAGCGCTACGGATTTCGTTAGCGCTAATCTTTCTTCTAAATTCATAGGGCCTTTCCGGGTCCAACGGAAAACGTCTCCTTGAACTTTCCAATTCGTTGGAAATGCAAACAACGTCATCCGTGTTGGTCATGTGCAAGACTTAAAACCTTATCTAGGCGAAGACCGTCTAGACTGAGGAATCCTGCTTAATATTTCACTATTTTACTATTTTGTTAGTCATTAGTGTTAATATTCTACAATCCCGAATATCTCTCTCCTCCTACGATTAACCATTTTTTTTTATCCCTTTTAACATTTAAGTATCCGTCATTGCTTCGTCTTAAATTTAGTCTTACTTATATTCCACATCTTCATCGATGAATATCCCTTTTATTTTTTTTTCATTACGACTTTCATTCGGTTGATGTAATACTTACAATTCAAATGCATTAAGTCCTAACCTCTACGCTCGGTTATTTCAATTCTGTTTTACACCTTCACTTGAAAGGGTCAGTAAACGTTAGAAACCCGTTGTCTTGGATCGGCGTTCAATTTTGTTTACTTTGGTGGTTTCTGTTTGAACTGCCTTAACTTAGCTCATTCTTCCTGACGTCTATTGTTCTTCGTTGGGGTATAAGTTAAGTTCCGCGTTTTTGTGATTCTTAATTGATTCTCGTGATACTTCCCATAGAGGTCTTATACAGTCCATACACTTACATCCAACGTCTGTATACTTCTGGACTGACTATGATAGTCGGTCGCTTTTTTTAGCTGACATCTTGATTGTTAACGTTTAGTCTTACTTTAGGCTTTATATTGTTACAGTTTTAGTTACCTTCAAGTTAAATTCATTTCGTTTATGATGATACTTTATCTCCACGTATCTTCCTTAAGTATTACTCTTTTCGGGCATCATAATTTTGCTCTGAAGATAATGTACAATATCGGCACATCCTCCAACTTTTAGGTTGCAGTTAGTTGTTACTTTTGCCTCATCCTACTTTTTTATTATTTTGATTTCAACTTAGGTTTAAGTAATTTATAATTCGGTAATTGGAGCACTTTTTTTGTTAATTGGTTATCTATTTTTGTTGTTTTGAACGTAAAACCTTTGTTTTTCCGTCTTCTTCTTAGTGGGAAATATCACGTTCTTAAAGAACGCTATGTATATTCGGTTTGCTTCATATAATATTTTATATTTATTTAGTTCTGTATTACATTTACTCAAATATTATCTAACATTATGTTTATTTAAATTAATTGTACAAATAGGGGCACGCCACTGCATAACTTAACGGATAAAAATTATTTACATTTATATTTATTATTCTATTTAAGCGATACACGAGTCGTTTACGAATTTCTGGAAGGTCGTGCTAATAAAAATCAGTCTTAGAACTTCTGATCTCCCAGCCGCGCACATTTTGCGATAGAAACATATTCCATTGTCATATATGAATGCAAACTATTCAGTTATAAATTGTCTAATTTAAATATTTTCGCTATTTCTGCCTTCAAAGTGTAAGTTAACTAATTTTACCGATAATACCTTCTAGTTTCGTCGTATTTCTTCATTAGCAAGCAGTTCAGAATACAAATGTGTACCCAACCTGTTATCATTCTATTCGTCAAGGATACTCCTCCAGCCGACATGCTGTATCTTGGTGGTAGGGGACGAATTAATTCCAGTCCAGAGTAGAAGGCAGCTTCCGTATTCAACCCGTTAGTTAGGCAACTGTTCCTCATAGAGCTTGCCTACAGCGGTCCGTGTCCACTAACTGTAACAAAGATACTGCATCTCGCTTAGTCTTTAAATATCTTTTGTCATGCGTATTTCGCATCCTGCGTAATTCACAATGTTTCTACGTTCTATTATCTATTTCCTTTATGTGATTTGAATTTATGCTTAAGCAGAATTGTAAATTCTGCGCTTCGCGCATAGCTTTTGCTTACAATTCTTTGATTAGATACCATTATTGCAAAGGTCAATTTCTTGTAGTCAACTAACTTTTTTTCTAGTTATTTATTAATAGATAAATTACGCTTAGATGAGCTCATCCAACTGCAAGCGTGAATCTAGAAGATTTAAAAGAAAGAATTCGTACAGATATTGGACGTATCCCTCCAGAAGTTATCAACAATGTGCAAAAAGGGTTTATTAATCGCCTTGGTTACTGACAGGTCGTCAACGGTGCACAATTTGGACACTTAATGTAGTTACTTTTTATAATTGTAGATTGTAGGGATATACCAGTCAAAGATAATTAAGAATCAATACATTCTGCTTCTAGAAGTTCAATTCATCGTCAAATATTTAAAAATAACAACGTTTCGCTTATTAAAGCTTCATCAGGTTAGGCGTTTAGAGTATTAATTTATTGGAGACAATGTAAAATGGTAAAAACGTATTAAATAATTATTAAAAAAAATTATATTTGGAATATAATTAATTTAATTTAAAAATTTTTTAAGTGATAAATATGAGACAAACACAATGTAGTATGTATACGTTAAAACTTTTAAATTCAATTTAAAAGTTTTAGCGTATACATACTACATTGTGTTTGTCTGATATTTATTACTTAAAAAATTTTTAAATTAAATTAATTATATTCCAAATATAATTTTTCTTAATAATTATTT
>JAHWXV010374273.1:0-14270 GCA_024586415.1 Phrixothrix hirtus | reverse complement strand
TATTAAATTCCCTACATATTATATAAATTGGTGACTTAATTAAAAGGTTTGTGTTAGGTGTAGGATTATAAAATGTAAGTGATCCTCGAGATCTATAGGGAGGTACATAAAAATTTAGTAAGTGAAGAAGAGCAGGACAATCAATCTGATCATGCACTAGTTGATATAAGAATTTAATACCAGTTTTACTACGTCTACTATTCGAGGAGCTAGCATTAAATCGATTTAATAGATCTTCTTGTGAACAACCACGCTGAGGATAAACGCCATCAAGTTTAAAAGATAAATATTTTAAAAATTCCCTATGTATATTTTCAAAACTACTTTTCTGGTATTCGTAATAAGGATACCATACTAACACACATTATTCTAATTTCGAGTGTACAAGTACAAAGAATAGTAATTTAATAAAAGATTTAGTATTTCGAATAATAAAACCCAGTGTTTTCATGGAAGAGGATGATGTTTCATTAAGATGTTCAAAAAATGTCAACTTCGAGTCAAAAATTACTCCTAGGTCCTTAATAGAATATGATCGAGGTACTATATTGGGTCCTCTCATATAGTTAAACGATATTGGTTGTAGTTTACGTGTATATGATATAATTCTGCATTTTGAAATGTTTAACGGCAGGTGATTCGTATTACACCAATCAATAACGTGATTTAGGTGGCATTATAATTTTAAGCAGTCGCTAACATTTGCTATATCTGCTAAAATTTGCTAAAACCATAATAGGTGAAAGTATACCTTATCTTGCATAAAAATAAGAAATTCAAACTTAATTGCCTCATTTTTTCATTTAAAACATAATTATACATACAACCTTTTACTATTAAGGGGACGCAACATTCTACTATCGTAGAAACAGTGTATCTTGGTGTGTTATTAAATATCAAATTGTTTACCAATCTTATTTAGCAGTATTTTTGCGTGACGTAATATGTATACTTTGCTAATACTTTAAGTTATTACTGTACATAAACTTGTGTTTTTTAGAACTTTCGTCATTTTATGAGCGAAAAAATTCGAGATATTAGCAGTACACCGTTAACTTGCCAAATTATTTGTAACTAATTAAATAATATCTACGTAGACTGTGGGTTTTTCTTGAGCTTTACCGGGACTACAATAAGGAGTTGTTATATTGCCAAAGAGGATATTTTAAAGGAATTATTTCATTTACTATGTAAAAATTCCGTTTGAAATATTAATATTTCTCATCACTGTGAAAACTGAGAATTGGCGTTTGATCAATAAAACTTAAAATATGCCATTGCAGTAAAAAGGACAAGCAAAATAACCACACCATCTAAATAAGGTCAAAAAAATAAATAGTAATATTAGAATGGATATCGAGTGCTAAAATCAACCTTAACATTGGTTTTGTAAAATATTTATACCGCGAAACACAAAAGTTAACTCCTTGTGAAAAGTACTTTAAAACCCTATATAGCTTGAATACAACTTTAACATCAAACACTTTAGAAGTAGTAATGTAATCAGTGACACTTGACTATGTTTACTTGAACTTGCAGAGCAATTATAAAGTTTTGATATAATGTGCATGGACACTTTGGTAAATTAAGAAGAGTAATTGACAATATCATAAAAGTTAAAAACAAATAAAAGACACCTGTGCTTTATTGTACAAAGCAACTACAAACAAGTTTTGTTAAAACTCCCAGTAGAATTTACAGTCACGAGCAGAATTAGTGAATCAGTTTCAAAATAAATTCCTATAAACTACAATTTCACAAGCACATCCTTCTGTGTCCTAGTAGGCGTAATGATGTTACGTCATATACAAGTTAACGTTTAGCCTTCAGGTATACAAATAGGGAAAATATAATTACACTACAAAACAAAAATATAAACGATATGTTGTCTTAGATGCAATAACTTTAAGGTAAACTGATATGCAATTTTTAATTCTTTGATTGGTTCATTCATAAGCACAGGCTTGCCATATTATACAAGTTCAAAGTATTTATTACTTCTAGTGGCCATCGATTTTAAACACCTTTATTAGGACACTCTTTTTAGCACAATTCTAAATATGTAAGTGACACGAAACTTTTTAACAGTTTGTCACACGCTGAATTGAAAATAACGAGTATTCAACCAAGGCCGTTAAAGCTACAATAGAGCGAGGCGGGATTCATCGGTACTTTTGAGGCTGAACACCGTAGGCGTCATTGCTATCTAGTCAATTACTGCAGCACAGCGAATGTTTTCAGAAACACCCTGCATGTCGCGATGGCTAAGACCTACCTTTAGAGTGGAGACACACATTCCTGCGGTAATGTAGATCTAGGAAATAGCTGAAAGAAAATATGCTAAACGGCAAGGCTCAATATTTATGACGGCTCCTGTATATTACGGAGAACTAATTTATTATCAATGTAGTCGTAAAACCCTGTCTCGTATTTTGTCGGTCCAGATCTACTATTGATTATCAAAAAGGGAGAGGAAGTACAAAAATTTTAATACGCCTTGTATATCAAAATATATTTGATGAGTCAATAAAAATTGCAGGTCGAATTGATACTGTACAAAGTTTAGAATGTACTTTACTACTACTACTACTACCTATCACGTAAAGTAAAGTACAGTAGAATGTACTTTACTTTGATTAAATAATTAAAACACGGATACTAAATGCGACTACCCTGTATATTGTTACAGTTCTGATTTACAGAAGTGTACTTCTGTATACACAGTTGTAAAAGTTCTAAACTTAACTTGAAACAAATGACGTAACTTTTCTTTTCCTAATAAATTACTGGACCGAAATTAAACTATTGTTCGCGCACTATATAGTTTAGGTTTTGGTAAAATATATATTATTAGAAAAGAACAATTAGCACCAAACACGTTTATATAACTTGAATCGTACTTCATGGCACATTTATATAATAAATAAAATTCATAAGCAATCTAATTTGGTCAAATTATGCCTTAAATTCTAAAAATAGCAAATATATTAGTTAATTGAAACGATGTTCGTAATTTTTATTATGCAAAATCCGATCGCCCAACAGGCCGGAAACGATTATTTAAAATTAACTTCCAATTATTGAAGCCCGTTTACACCAACGACATCGTACAAGATTCAAAATATACTTGAAATATAAAATTTTGTGGGTACCCAACATTCTATACTGTAATAATTTTATAAAACAAGGTAAATTATTATAAGACAATTATTATGTTATTCAATAATCAATTTGAACAAACTACAATTATTAATTTACATTTTTAACTTCAACAAATTAGGTTAAGCAGTTTTTATATGTTTCGCAAAAGTTCAAATAGGGAACCAATGTCCCGAAACCGAAATATTCAGCATCGTTAATGGATCATTTAAACATGCGGGCGGATAGAACAAGTCCCTTTACTAGATACTTACAATTGAGAGGGTTTTTATGATCAGGACAACGTTCCTTCATGCCAACTTTTATTAATAACTCCAAGGGTAGAGATCACATGAAAGTATTATTGCCTTGACTACTATCGAGTTGCCTATCCCACTTAACGTGGCAATACTACCTTAGCAGTTATGCAAACTGCAGATACTTAAAATTTCGACAGGAACAATTTTTAGTTAGCTAAAACAGATAGGCACTTCCGAAAACGATTACTACTTGTGACAACCTATGCTACTAGCATACAACTAACTAACTTTCCACAAATTCTTCCAAGTTCGAACTTTCCCCCCTCAACATGAGATGATCCAACGCCCTAGTACTCCAGTCCGTTTACTTATATAGTAAATCAATTACTTATTCCACAAGATTTAAATACTACTCTATGCATTAATTCTTTGTACGTGCTTTTTCTGTTATTTTACAGACAAGCAACAACTTTCATATAACTTTGATGCATGTATATTTAGATGTTTGCACAATTTTAAAATAAATAAACGTTGGTTGCACCAGCTAGTAAAAATGAATAACTCGGTTTGAATTTTTGTAACTATTATTAATACTATATTTACTATGATTTTATAAGATAATTGTATAAAACACTATACGAGGTGTATGCAATTAAATTCAATTCAATGCTTTGGAAAATTAAATTTT
This sequence comes from Phrixothrix hirtus, assembly GCA_024586415.1. Taxonomy (NCBI): domain Eukaryota; kingdom Metazoa; phylum Arthropoda; class Insecta; order Coleoptera; family Phengodidae; genus Phrixothrix; species Phrixothrix hirtus. Next base: position 10,184 of record JAHWXV010374273.1, on the reverse strand, counting down.
GGATGGTATTATAAATTTATCTATGCCCTACTAAGATTTGTTTTAATGAATAATATACATGGTGATGCATACATATTATACTTAGATTTAAAACACAGTAAGAGCTAACAAGTTTGAATATATTTATTATAAAGGTACTGCTAGTCACTGTCATTTTGATTTAAAAATTCCTGACCATTCCTATTTCTTTCTAAATAAGTAATAAATGGTTCAGTTGAATCATCAACGATGCAACCCAATTTATTTCTACAGGGTCCATCAGAAGCCCTACGTTATACTATTAGTTCTTTAAATATTTACGCTACGTTAAAATATCTTTAACATAAGTTGCCCATGTAATTATGGCGAATTTAATGATAATGATCATTCGTTTTTATAGTTTCTATGTTTCGAGTAATTACGTTACTAATAATTTTTATTATAGAATGTGCAGAGACTTTAATTATCTTTTCAGTTGTTTAATTTTATATATTTACAGCAGAAAAATTTGAAGATAAACAAATTAAACTTTATTACCGCGGTATGCAGATTTCTATCACATAAGAGTAAGCCATGAAAACTTGGCACTATTTAAATCACAATATTTTAATTTTTAAATTAACAGTTAAGTAGTGGTGGAAATGAGATACACAATTTTGGAGAGAATTTCTCAATTAACCTTAGCGTTTTTACTCAGTTCCTTGTATAATACAAATTGTAATAGTTCTAAATAGGTATGGAGATCGAGATGCACTTTTGAATTTAATGTCCCCATAAAACAGGCTAGAGATATAAATAAAAGGATGGAAGAGACCATTCCTATCCACCTGTTTGAAAACACGCTATCGAAATATTTCCTTACGAACAGATTAAAACGGGGCGGATTAAGCCCTGCTAAAACCAAACCCATTCATTGGGCATTCTCGCCTGTTCTTCACTGGGCAGTAAATTAGCCAAAGGTGGAACAATTTGATTTTGAGTAACAATAAATTACTACCACTGTTTAAATTGCTACCGATGAAAAATTGTGCAATGATATTTTCTCCAATTCTACCCGTATAGAAGTTTAATTTTATGGCCGGTTGTGCATGTTATTCTAACATCGACCTGAGGGCTTCTTGTGACCAGGCCCGACAATTGGGTCCACTAAAGTCAGTCAAATATAAACGGGAATCTTTTTTTAATAATTTTTTTGAGAACGATAGAATTTAAAAACAATTTTATTGCTTTTCTACATAGTTTCCTTATATTGTAACATATTTTTCCCAGCTGTTTATAAGTTTCCTGGTTCCGTCATTACATAAAGTTGAAGGTTGGGTGTCTAACCTATTGTACACGAAGAATTCAACCTCTTCATCGCTATTGAACCTTTGACCCACTAGAGCTTCCTTCAATCTGGGATGTATCATGAATTTTCTACTACCTGATTGCAGTGAATTTCCTCTAATTTCGTCTATGTTATATACGCCGTATGATGTATGATGCCTTACATTGTCGTTAAGGAAGATAACGCTTCTTATTGGGGAACTCTGTTGTTTGCTTCGATATGAAGTTTTTGTTTTACTCAGAAGTTTACAGTAATAATCAGAATTTACCGTCTGCCGAACCTGGAGGTATTCCAAAACACGGTGGGAAAAATTTTCCCTGCACACAATCGCAATTTTGCCTTTATTGGCGCAGCTTCGTCTTTTAGTCGCAACCCTTTGCTTGCCTACTTCGATTCAGGCATATAGTGATGAATTCATGGCTCGTCACAGTTTGTTATATGACTGAGAAAACCCTATTATTCGGCAGTATAACGAGCTAAAAGCCACCGGCAGATCTCCAAACGGGTGTTTTTATGATCAGTAGAGAGAAGCCGCGAAACCAAACGCGTTGAGATCTTTGAGATTTAGACCCATTGAAGAAGCAATATCGTCGACAGTGAGACACCTGTCTTCCTCCACAATCCACCTTGCTACATGGATGTTTTTTCTGTCATGGCACTTTGAGGATCCTGACCATGAGTCCGATTTTCCACTATTTCGCACTTTTCAGAGAAACGTTTGTTCTATTCGAAAACGCGGGTTTTGGACAGTTTCATCGTAGAATTGTGCCCACAAACGAGTTAAAATCTTTGAAGGTCTCAAAACTTTATAATAATCCAATACGTAGCGGAACTAGATACATGTTGCTCACTCATTGCTTTTACATCGACTGTATGCGGATAACACTGGCAGTGGATGGGGTAGGGCAGTTGAGAAGTCCAGAAGGAATCCTTGAAATAGCGGCCTCACCTTTCCATCCTCCTGCCAGACTTGATAACAAAATTACCGCTTAAATTTGGCTGGCGCTCGTATTAACGTTGCCATTTAAATAATACATTTATTGTTTCGCAAAATTAGGATCATCTGTAAAAGTTTATACGGAAAATAATTGTGTTTTAAAAATTCATCTTACACATGGTTCACTCAGATCTTAGTGTAAATAACCTCAATAACATGTGAAGGTTCTCAGCTACTTCTAGTAAACCGCCCAAACCGTTTTCGTCACCCGTTGGAGTTCTATTTTTGTCGTTCTCTATCGCTTTCAGTTTCATGAAACCTTTGAAGCGTTTCATATTTAGCTTGGATGTAAGACTTTCAGCTCCATATCTTTCTCCAATGTCTTCCTAATAGTTAGCCAGTTTTACATCTATCCGCTTATAGATATTTTTCATTGCTTCTCCATAAACACTATTATCCATGAGTTTGAAGAAGCATTTTTCGAAGTTTCTTTTAACATTTCGTCGAAATTTTGTATTTAGATCTTTATAAACCTTTTAACTGTGTGAATTGATTGAATTTCATTACACGATGTATTTTAGTAACTACCAAACAATGCTCCAATGCTTGTTTCAACGCACAGAATATTATTCTCGATCATATAAGTTTGTAATTGATGTTTTATTTTGAATGTCGGATTTAGGTAGTGGAATATTCTCAGGTAGATATGGTATTTGGTTATCTGCATAGTGAAGAAGCGTAAAACATTTTATGCCAACTTCTGAAAGTTATCCATCCGACGAATTCTGATCGATACTCGAAATGTTGCAGTTCGAAATTTCAACGTCATTCAGTCAGTGCCATGTGCCAGTGGCATGTTTGAAGATAAATATTTTTAAATTCCTAAACTGCGCCGCATAATAGCAATACATCTATTTTAAGATATAAATCTGAATACTCTTTCAAAATTTGAAATTTGAAAATGTTCTATACGTTAATCGAACGTTAATATTCATTGTATGTAATATGCTCATTATTCAAAGAAATACAAAATGTACTTTACTTGAAAAGTTGGTTTCATCTAAACGTTCAAACGAGTCCGTATAGCTCAAATCCTTTACTCGTTGGGAATAATTCCTTATTTCAGGTAGATGGGTATTTTCTAAATTCTTTACAAGTCTTTTCAAAGAAGTACTCATATCTCTAAACGAATGCAAAAATATTAACTTCATTAAGTCTCATTAGTATTACTACTTTATCTACATACTCATCTGCGTATAGCTACTTTGTAAACTATATGTATTTTTCTTTGTTCTGGAATAATGTCTATTTTTCTCATTATCTGATCTTAATTTTTTTAAAATAAATGAGAATCGTAATTGAACATGTTATAGAAGAATATCGAAGTCATTTTTAGTATTTTATAACTCAAATTACATCAAGAATGTGTTGCACCGACAAATTTTGATATTAAATTATCATGATCAATTACGTCGTCTACACTAAGTTCATTCACAGAAGGCACTCTTTTTAAATGATGTTGGTGTATTTTCTTAATGTACTGGCAAAGTCTCTCCATAAGTACTATTGAATAATCTTCTCCTGCATATGTTTCATATTCAATTAGCGGATCATTATATGAACACTTAATGTAATATTCAAAGTAATAAGGAACATAAAGACAAGTTTTATTCGTCTAACTGTTGTGTGAGCTGGGGAAACTTATTTGAATTGGCCGGTGAACAGATATGAGGTTAACGTAAATAACAAATGGGACTGTCATTTTCTTTTTAAAGCTATCGAACTTTAAAATATTTCGTGAAATTAAGTCGCCGGTTTTGCCTAATGTTACATCTGTGCGTATAATGGAGAACACGTTATTACAGTTGCCTGCTTTATGTATTGATAATACAGATCCTTTAGAGAAAAATGTTAAACATTCATGACAAACGAAGCTTTTCCCAATATGCTTTCAAATTTCACAACTAATAAGACGTGAAACGTATTTTATTCATACATAATGATTTTTTAATACCCTCTTCAATCTATAACACATTTATATAGTTTGATTGCACCGATTTCTTGTAATACAAAGGACCCACAGTATCATAGTTTTTACCTTTATAATTAAACTCCATCCCATAAGTATACCTGCATCAATAGTTATTTTCAAATTTAGGAATATCTCTCAATTTCAGTAGAAACTGCGACGTAAACTTGCCCATTAGCGAATACTTTGTTACATCAACAACAAGCGTGCCAAGCAGCTCAAGAAACATGCGGTGAGTTGGGTCGTGAGATGGTGAGTGTTGATTGTAATAACGGTTAACTGGAAACACCTTAGGTGATAAAGGCGAGAGGACGTCTAGGTTCAAAAGCTTTCTGAACTCACGCCGTAGGTAAACAGCGAAATGCTGTTTAATTAAAGAAAAACACTAGTTATCTGTAGAACAATGACTTAGTTTATTGTTTGTGATTCGTACAAAGTTCCTAGTCGAAACTTTTCGAATATTCCCTGTAAGAAACAAAGACTTAATGAAGTTAAATTTTTATATAAATAGAATACCGATATATGATAACCATTGCAGATAAAAGTTTGCATAACTTATCTTTTCAAACAACGGTAAAATTTAATTAGAGTAAAAGGGGAAAAAATACATATTCATTAAACACAAAGTTTTCTTTTAACAAAGTCGAAAGAAATCTAATCAGGCATGATTGCTTAGAATATTCAAAAGTAAGTTGGGTCATATTGTTAGAGAGGGTTATCATGACAAAACAATAAGGATTCATCTGTTGATAAGAATACAAAGTTTAACATAAATGCCTTCAAATTGATCGTTAAACTTACTGTAATAAATTCTATTATACTTTATAATCTGAATAAAATCAAAGATTTAATTATGTGAATTGTTAAATCCTAAGAAATTCTAAAGGACTAAATTAACGTTAAGTCTCGTTGACCCATTATCATAAAAATTTATTGAACTTTTACAATTAATTAGTTAAATTTTGTTCCAAACACCACAGAAGTGGCAACTTGCGTTCGAACGTCACTCAGTAAGTTAAGAATATTCGCTATACAGAGTGTTAAAAAAATATTTAAATATTTAAGGGCATATAGCACGACTGAAAACAAGCAAAATATCACAATGAACGTAGGTCCGCAAATCAACCGTTTTCGGAATAAGGGCGATTTTCGTTTTTGTAAATATTTTTGTAGTTTTCAGCGTTTAGCCTTATAAAACACGATTATAGAAAAACATGTTCGATATGTTATGCTTCTATTTAGACACGAGATCTACATCTCCGCAAGAAGAAACTCCGTACCCCTTCTAAAAACTCTGGTTGTGCCCGAATTATTTGACAACGTTGTTCAATTCGCTGTTGTAACTTGACATGTTTATTTACAGGTGTTGCGTACATTAAACATTTCAAGTAACCCCAAATACAAAAGTCTAAGGGAGCTAGGTCGAGAGACCTAGCAGGTCATGGAATGGGATTCCTCGACATATTCATCTCGAAAACAGCGCATGCATAGTACTAAACTACAATTACAGTTGTGGCTTTCTTTGATTTTAAGAAAAGAAAATCGCTTTTATCTCGAAAATGGCTGATTTGCGGACGCATGTTCATGAAGATTTTTTTTACTTGTTTTCGTAATATATACGCGTAAATATTTAAACGTTTTTTTAACATCCGGTATAAAGAGACAGCAATTTCATATCATAACGCGAACAGGTAGAGTTATTAATTACAAATTAAATTAGCGACATTAACGTTTTACAAATGGAGATTAAACCTAAATTTGTGTTCAGACTGTCGAACTGAGCCGCGAGCCGAACTTCAAACCGAACGCCGTGCTAGATTTTCAACGAATCGTCCAACGAATTGAACTTAGAGTATTCAGGCAAGCTACATTGCCTTGCTGAAAGTTGTCAATAAATTAAAATTAGTGGCCGTAGCAGTTTATACTATATTTGCACTATTTTCTAAAATGTGTATACATAGACCTTTTTGACATTTAATGAAGAATGGTAGGTAATTAGATACAAGCTGCAGGTTTAATTTAAAGTTCAGCAAATTAATGTAAATTTCCGGTCTAACACTAACTATTTATAATTATATGAAGGTGCTTTGTTGTTAATACATAAAATGTATCAAACAATATATTTAATAATGGCAGAGCTATCTATTGTTTATATAAGGATGTATTTTAATATAAATAAAATAAAGAAGGAGATTTCTCCTAAAAATGGCACGAATTTTAAAAATTAATTCGGCACAAGTGAAAAGCCATGAAGAAACTGTAATATGAACAATTTTAAGGCTTCTCACCAACTAACTAAATAGGCAAAAATATAATACTTTTCATTGCCAATCAACGAGACACAGCACCAACAGACCAATGGTTTCGCCTTATGTGGAGCTCGTCAGTGTTGGGTGGCTGTACACGCCGGTTCAAAATGCAAAATTTCCTTTTAAACACAAACCTGTGTGGGTGTCGATGACATATTTTTGCCTATTTAGTTAGGTTATAAAATATTTTGCGAAGAAGCCTTAGAATTGTTCATATTACAGTTTTTTCATGGCTTTATGCTTGTGCCGAATTAATTTTTAAAATTCGTGCCATTTTTAGGGGCAATCTTCGTCTTTATTTTATTTATATTAATATATCTAAGCTACAATTCAAAGACGAGATTTGTCCTTTCTTATGTGGTCATATTCTTTTTATACGTTTCAACTTCCAAATCTAACGTCAATGCAATTTTGCACCATGCATCTTGTTTTTTTAATTCATTGAAATGCTTTGGATATTTAGCATTCCACAAAATTTCATAATTATCATACTTCCTAATTAATTCTAAACACTTTGCCTCTAACCACTTTCTTTTCATGTCAATATTACAAATATCTACTTAAATTTTCACGCGTGAGATTCTGCGTTCGGCTCGTGAAACCGTCCAATATACTTTGAGCTGAACGTTGTAGCTCCCTTTGGTGTTTCGTCGAAGTACCGATTTCAGTTCGAGCGATGTGAGTTTTTTCGCGAACAGTTAATAGACCAAAAGCTGGCCGCACTTGTCGTCGCTCAGTGCATCGTTTGTTTCTAGCCAAAAAGGTTCGACTACTATTGCCTTTAACAAAAAGATATTTCTGCCGCGCCAGCCCGGAAAACCTTTATGGGGGCGGTCAGCCAAGGGTAAAATTTCCAACCCAAAAACGTGAAAACGTACAAGGCTGAAATTTCTTTCACACATTACCGAAGTCTTTTCAAAAATATATTTTGGCAGAAATTTTAATGCAAGGCAAAATACCGGTAGAACGATGAAAAACTAAAATGCCAGACGTAAAAGTGGAAAATAAGACGTCGGCAGACGCCCCTAAAAACGCGCGGTGTACACCGCTCGTCTCTAAATCTGAGCAAGTGAGAAAATTATATTATCACTGTAAATGAGGGAATATTCTGTTATTGCTAGTTATCAGTATATCACTTATTAAATAACTTGTGATTAGTATATCTGTATATCTGTAAACACTCTTGAGCAGATATAAGGGAATATTTGAGAGAGACTTGCCCCCATCTTATTTTCAACTTTTACTTCTGCTACCTTATATATAATTTGTTAAATGTAGAATAAACTAGCATGAAAAATTTCAGTAATGTATCAAATCACGTTAAATGATAAATGATCAGAACAACATTAAAGTTATACCGTCGGTCGCTTACAGCGTACGTCTCCATGTGACGCTTTTCATTCACTTCTACCAGGGTCTTATACGCCAAATTTTTTTCCGCCAGTTCAGATGTCTTCTTATACAATCTTAAGGAATGTACAAACGAAATTTCTGCTTTGTACCTTGTGACGTCGATTTTCCCGATTTCTCAGCAGTTTTTCATCGTTCTGCCGGCGCTTTGTCTTCCATTAAAATTTTTGCCATTCGAAATATATTTGTGAACAGACTTCGACAATGTGTAAATGAAATTTTAGCCTTGTACCTTATCACGCTTTTGCCTCCGAAATTTTGCATGTTTGGTCGGCCGCCTCCGCAAGCATCTACACGACTGGTGCGGCAGAAATATCTTTTTGTTAAAGGCAATAGTAGTCGAACCTTTGCAGCTAGAAACAAACCATGTACTGACTGACGACGAAAAATGCGACCAGCTTTTAGACACTACAACGGCGTTCGGTTCGCGGTCAATTCTACAGTGTGTATATTGATTGAGTAATGTTCAGGCTCGCGACTAGGTTTAGTTCGCAGTCCAGTTCAATAGCCTGGATATTTTAATTATATGACAGTGACATTGATATTACTTCGTGACAAATCAGAAAGGTTCGATTTTCACAAACAAAATGTAATTGTATGCTTTCTCAGTGAACATAACATGAGATTAAACACCATAACCTCACATAAATTTTATAAAAGTAATAAAGTATTATTTTTTTCCTGTAAATAGCTATTTAAGCATTTTTAAAAATGTAAATACTAATAAACCTATTAAAAATATTAAATATTAAATAGCAGTGACTGTAATCTTTCTTATTTTGATAATATGTATGTACACTATATAAAAATGGTATACCGGGTGTCCAAGATATAAGTGTAGTACTTTAATAGTAGACAAATCTTAATATGTGCGACAAAAACCACTTATAAACCATATGTCTAAAGTGCATGGTATTCGAATCACTTACAATTAAAGTTTGCAGCCACCCCTGCATTTTAACTTGTTCTACTGTATTCAACAAGAAATGGCTGATCAATTATACATCTTTGTCCAGTGACTGAAGCCAAACGGATGGCTACCATTAATAAATGTTTCCAGATGTTATTATAGAAATCGACTAATTATCGTTTAAAATAAAGTTTTGCTTTCTTCCTTAAAATTTCTAGTGGTGTGTTGATTGTGCAAGTTTATAACTTCTTTAAAATAAAAGCAAGATTTTACTTGATATATAATATTTTTAAGATGTATAAAATTGTATTACTTTTTAAGTAGTTTTCACTTTTACAAAGCCGCTTTAACACGACGATAACAAATTTTCAATAAATATCTTTATATTGTTATCATTTCCGTTCGCTTGTATTGTATATAACTGAAATTTTGTGAAAATAGTTAAAAAATCGAAATAATAAATGAATTTCTTAAAATTTTGCGTAATTTGTATGCAGTCAAAACTATGTTCATACAAATTAACGAAACTAAAGCTTATATCAATTTAAGACATTTATCAAATAAGTTTGTAGTAATTAATGTATAAATGATAATATTTAGGATGCTATCGAGTTTTACCACCTACAAGCAAACTTACATGCTTTAAAGAAATATGTTTGTTTTGTAACATTTCCCATGGAAACTGCTAAAGTGCAAAAGTGACGCGTAAATCGATTTGAAACAAATCGTGCGCACATTTGTGTTTACGTGAAACTCTGGAAGATTGTAAAGATAAGACATTATAAGAGACAGTAAGAATATAACCGGGAGTAAATTACCTTAAATTGATTCAAGATTAAATATTGTTCATTAACCTGGGTAAACATAAATTGTAAATAATTCGGATATGAGGATGACGAAATATAGCGCAATAGTAATCCGGATTTAAAACATTTAGAAATCGCTCAAAACTAATTAATAATTAACAAACATTGCCTCTTAAAATATATTACATATTAAAACAATCTAAAAACTACCTTCAATTAACAGAAAAGTTTTAACTGAAATTGCGCAACATTGCGTTATAAATTATTGATAATCAAAACACATGAGACCGTCTGTTATCAGTCAAAATTTTCGATATCCAAATTTTAGCGCAAATACATATTCTCGAGTCTCCCGAGTCCGAAAAACGTGTTTTCAGAAATTGGTTTGTCTGTCTGTGTGTGTATGTGTGTGTGTGTGTGTGTGTGTGTGTGTGTGTGTGTGTGTGTGTGTGTGTGTGTGTGTGTGTGTGTGTGTGT